>CAKJTW010000779.1:0-18692 GCA_917880005.1 Nanger dama
AACGAACCATAACCTTATCCCTAATACTAACCACAACCACTAAACCCACCTGGACCACTACCCCCTACCCATAACCATAACCCTATCCCTATACCCTAAACCCCAACCCTAACCCTAACACTAAACACTAACCCTTACCTTAACCCTAACCCAATCCCTAACACTAACCCTAACCCTAACACTAACCATAACCACTAAACCACCCCCAACCCTAGCCCTAACCCTATTTTAAGCATAACCCTAAACGTAACCCTCTATAACAATAAACCTAATAGTAACACTAACCTTAACCCTAAACCCAACCCCCAACACCAACCCTACCCTAACCCTACTCCTAACCCTAGACCTAGGTCTAACTCTAACTCTAACACTAACTTTAACCCTAAGACATATCCTAAGCCTAACTCTTCCGCTAACACCTACCCTAAACACTAACCCTAACCCCAACGCTAATCCTTAACATTAACCTTAACCCCAACACTATCCCTAACCCTAACCCTAACCCCTAATCCTATCCCAACCCTTAATTCTAACCCCAACCATAACACTAAACACCAACCCTAACACTATTCCTAGCAATAGCCCTATCCCTATCCCTAGCACTAGCCCTAGTCCTAAAACTATCCATAGCCCGAAACATAAACCTAACACTAACCCTAACCCTAAACTTAACCCTAAACCAAACACTAACCCTAACCCTAACCCTAATCCTAACCCCCTAACCGTAACCCTAAACTAACTCCTAACCCTAACCTCTATCCCTAACCCTAACACTAGACCCTAACCCTAACACGAACGCTAACCCTAACGATAACACTAACCCTAATGTTAACACTAACCCTAACACTAATGCTAACCCTACACCCCAACCCTAACCCTAACCCTAACCCTAACCCTATCCCTAACCCTAACCCTAACCCTAACCCTAACCTTACTCCTAAACCTAAGAGTAACCCTAACCCTAACCCTAATCCTAACCCTAACCCTAAAGACTAACTCTAAACCTCAACCCTAAAGCTAACCCTGCCCTATCCATAACCCCAACCCTAAAGCTAACCCTTACAAGAACCCTAGCCCTAGCCTTAGCCCCAGCCCCAGCACCAGACCTAGCCTCAACCCCAGACATAGCCCCAACTCTAAACCCAACCCCTAACCCTTACCCGAACCCTAGCCCCAGCTGTAGCCCCAGCCCCAGCACCAGCCCCAGCCCCAGCCATAGCCCCAACTCTAAACCCAACCCCTAACCCTCACCCCTAACCCCAGCCCTAGCTATAGCCCTAGCCCCAGCACCAGCCCTAGCCCTAGCACCAGCCCCTAGCCCTAGCTCTAACCCTACCCATAGCCCCAACCAAGCTTAACCCTCACCCTAACCCCAACCCCAACCCTAACCCTAACCCAACCCCAAACCTAAACTTAACCCTTACCCCAACTCTAACCTTAGCCCTAGCTCTACCCCCTTGCTCTAACACTATCCCTAGCCCTAAACCTAAACCTAACCATAACCATAGACCCTAAACCCTAGCCTTAATGTAACCCTAACACTAACCCAACCCTAATACTAACCCTAAACCTAACCCCAACCCATACCCTTTCCCTTACCCCTACAACTACCCCTACCGGTAACCTTAACCCTTAACCATAACTGAATCTCTAACTTTAAACCTAACCCTAAATCTAAACCTCTTCTTACCCTAACCTAACAGTAACGCTAACCCTAACCCTAACCCTAACTCCAACCCCAACCCTAACCCTAACCCTACCCTAACCCTAAACCCAACCCTAACCCTAAACCTTGATCTAGCCCTAGCCATAGCCATAGCTCTAATCCTAACCCTAACCCTAACCCTAACCCTAAACCCTAATCCTAACCCTTACCCTAGCTCCTAGCCCTAACACGAGCACTAGCCCTAACCCTAACCCCAGCCCTAGCCCCAATCCTAGCCGTAACCCTAACCCTAACCCTAAACCCTGAACCCTAACCCTAACCCCAAAGATAACCCTAACACAAACACAAACCCCTACCCCTACCGCTGACTCTAACCCCTAACACTAACCCTAACCCTACCGCTAACATTAGCCTTAGCACTAGCCATAGCCCTAACCCTATCCCTAGCCATAACCCTAACCCTAACCATAAACCCTAAACCCAAACCCAAACCTAACCCTAACCCAAACCTAACCCTAACCCTAAACCCAACCTCAAGCCATACACCTTCCCCTACTCCTATCCCTACCCGTAACCCTAACCCCTAATCCTAACGCCAACCCTAGCCGTAACCCTATCCCTAGCCCTAAACCAACCCCCAAACCTAATCCTAAACCCCAAAACCTAACACTAACCCTATCCCTACCCCTAAAACTACACTAACCCCAAATCCCAAACCCAAACCTAACACTAACCCTAAACACTAACCCCAACCTTTTCCCTAGCCGTAGCCCCAGCCCAGCACCAGCCCTTGCCCCAAAACTAACCCCTAGCCCTAACGCTAACCCTAAACAATAAACTATAACCCTAACCCTAACCCTAACCCTGAAACTAGCCCTAACCCCAAACCTAAGAGTAACCGTAACACTAACCCTAATCCCAAAACTAACCTTAACCCTAACCCCAACCGTAACCCTAACCTCAACCCCTAATCCCACCCATACCCCTAACATTAACACTAACCCTAGTCCTAGCCCTATCCCTAGACATAGCCCTAGCTGTAAATCCTAGCCATAGCACTAGCCCCAAACCTAACCCTAACCCTAACCCTAACCCAAACCTAACCCTAATCCTAACACTACCCTCAACCCCTAATCCTACCCCTACCCCTACTCCTAACCCTAACCCTAACCCCAACTCTAACCCTATCGTAACCCTAACCCTAAATCTAAACCCTTCTTACCCTAACCCCAACAGTAATGCTAACCCTAACCCTTACCATAGTCCCAACCCAAACCCTAACCATGAACCTACTCTAACCCTAAACCTAACCCTAACCCTAACCCCAACCCTAAAACTAACACTAACACTAACCCTAACCCTAAATCTAAATCTAAACTAATCTTAACCCTAATCCTAAACAATAACACTAACCCAAACCCTAAAGCCTAACCCTAAACACTAACCCTAACCCTAAACTTTGCCCCAGACGTAGCCCCAGCTCCTAGCACTAGCTCGGTCCCTAAACCTAGCCCTATCCCGACCCCTAACCCTACCCCTAACCCTACCCTCAACCCTAACCCTAACCCCTAACCCTAACCCTTAATCCTAACCCTAACCCTAACACGAACACTAACCCTAATGATAACACAAACCCTAATGCTAACTCTAACACTAAATCCTGACCCTGACCCTGACCCTAACCCTAACGCTAACCGTAACACTAACCCTAACCCTAACGCTAACCTGACACCCGAACCCTAACCCTAACCCTAACACTAACATCAACCCCTAACCCTACCCCTGTCCCTAACCCTAACACTAACCTTAACCCTATCAACAAAACTAAATGTACCCCTACCCCTACCTGCAACCCTAACCCAAAAACTAACCCTAACCCTAACCCAACCCTAACCCTAACCCTAACACTAACATCAACGCCTAACCCTACCCCTATCCCTAACCCTAACCCTAAACCTAGCCCTAGTGCTAGCCCTAAACCTAGCCCTTCCCTTATCCCTAACCCTAACCCTAACCCAACCCTAACCATATCCCTACCTCTATCCCTAACCCTAATCCTAACACTGAACCCTAACACTCACCCTAACCAGAACCCCTAACATACCCCCTCCCTCAACCCTAACCCTAACCCTTAACAATGAACCTAACTCTAACCGTAAACCCTAACACTAACCCTAAACTAACCTTAACCCTAAATCCAAAACCTTAAATCTAACCCTATTCTAACTGTAACCCTAAACTTAAAGCTCTTCTACCCTAACCCTAACAGTAACACTAGCAACAACCCCAACACTACCCTTACCCCTAAGCCAAAACTTAACCGTAGCCCTAGCCCTAGCCCTAGCCCTAAACCTAATTTTAACCCTAACCCAACCATAACCCTAACCCTAACTCTAGCCCTCACTCTATCTTTAAACCATAAACCCTAACCCTAACCCAACCCTAAACCTAACTCTAACGCTAACCCCAAGGCCAACCCGAAAACTAACCCTACCCTAACCGTAAACTTAACACTAACCCTAACATTAAGCCTAACCCTAACCCTAACAATAACCCTAACCAATAGCACTAACCCTAACCCTAAAGCCTAACCCTAACCTGAACCCTAACCCTAACCCTAACCGTAAACCCTAAACCCTTACCCTAAACCTAAATCTAACCCAAACCCCAACTCTAACAATAACCCTAACCCTAACCCTAACCCTAAACTTCTTCTAACCCTAAGCCTAACAGTAACACCCTAAACTTAACCCCAACCCCAACACTAACCCTAAACATACCCTAACCCTAAACATAACCCCTAACCCTAACACTAACCCTAAACCTAACCCTAACACTAACACTAAAACTCACCCTAATCCTAACCCTAAACTCTATACCTCCCTCTAACCCTAAACCTAACCCCTAACCCTAACCGTAACCGTAACCCTAACCATAACCATAACCCTAACACTAACTCCTAACCCTAACACTAAACCTAATCCAAACCCTAAACTCTAACATTAACCTTAACCCTAAACCCTAACCCCAAACCTAATCCTGCCCAAACCCTAACGCTAATCCTAAACCCCAAAACCTAACACTAACACTAACCATAACCCTAACCGTAAACTCTAACCCTTACCCTAACCCTAGCCCTAGCCATAGCCCTAGCCCTAGCACTAGCCCAAGGCGTAACCCTAGTCATAGTCCCAACCTTAACCCTAACCCTAACTCCAACCCCAACCCTAATCCTACTCTAACCCTAAACCTAATCCTAACCCTAACACTAACCCCATCCCTAACCCTAACACTAACACTAACCCTAATCCTAACCTTAAATCTAACATTAACCTTAACGCTAACCCTAACCCCTAACCCCTAAGGCTAATCCTAACCCTAAGCCTAACCCTAACACTAACTCTAACCCTATACTCTACACCCTAATCCTAACCCTAACCCTAACCCTACCCAAACCCTAAATCCTAAACCTAAACCTCACCCTAACCCTAAACCCTACCCCTAACATTAACCTTAACCCCAAACTCTACACCCTAACCCTAACCCTAATCCAACCATAAACCTAACCCTAAAACTAACAAGAAGTCCTAACTCTACCCCTACCCCTAACCTTAACCCTAAACTTAACCCCTAACCTTAACGCTAGCACTGTCCCAAGCTGTAACCCTAGCCCTAGCCCTAACCCTAACCCTAACCCTAAACCCTAAATGCTAACCTTAACTCTAACCCTAAACCAACCCTAACCATATCCCTAACCCTAAACCCTAAACCCTAACCTTAACCCTAACCCTAACCATAAATGCTAACACTAACATTAACCCTAACCCCTAACCCTAACCCTAACCCTAGAACTAGCCCTAGTCGTAACCCTATCCTTAGCCCTACTTTAACCCTAACCCTCACCCTAACCCTAACCCAAACCTAAACCTAACCCCAAACCATAACCCTACCTCTACCCCTATCCCTAACCTTAATGCCTAATCCTAACCCTAAACCCTAACCCTAGCCCCAACCCTAACCCTAACCACTAACCTTAACCCTAACCGCCAAACCTAACACTAACCTTAACCCTAACCCAACCCTAACACTGACCCAAACCCTAACCCTAACCAACACATAGCTTTAATCCTACCCCTACCCCTATCCTTAACCATAACCATAACCCCTAAACCTACACCTAACCCTAACCCCTAACCCTAACTCAAACCCTAGCCCTAACACTAAACCCCTAACCCCAACCCTAACACTAAACATTAACCCTTAACCTAAATCCTAACCCTAACCGCTAACCCTAACTGTAACACTAACTTGTCTAAACCTAACCCTAACCCTACCTCTACCCCTACCCCTAACCCAACCGTAACTTTATCCCTAACCTTAACCACAAACCCTAATCCTACCTGCAACACTACCCCTATCCATAACCATAACCCTATCACTAAACCATAAACCATAACACTAACCCTAACCCTAACACTAAACACTAACCCTTACCTTAACCCTAAAACAACCCTAACACTAACCATAACCCTAACACTAACCACAACCCCTAAAACTACCCCCTAACCCTAGCCGTAACCCTATTCTAACCATAACACTTAACCTAACAGTCTATAACAATAAACCTAATAGTAACGCTAACCTTAACCCCTAAACTAACCCCAATGCCAACCCTACGCTAAACCTACCCTAACCCTAGCCCCAGGCCTAACTCTAACCCTAACCCTAACTTTAACCCTAACACATATCCTAAACCTAAACTCTTTCACTAACCCTAACCATAAACACTAGCTCTAACCGTAACCCTAATCCCTAACCCTAACCTTAACCCTAACACTATCCCTAACCGTAACCCTAACCCCTAATCCTATCCCTACCCTTAACGGTATCCCCAAGCATAACACTAAACACTAACCCTAACCCTAACCCTAGCCCTAGTCCTATCCCTAGCCCTAGCACTAGCCCCAATCCTAAATCTATCACTAGCCCGAAACATTACCCTATCAGTAATCCGAACCCTAACCCTAAACCTAACCCTAAACCAAACTCTAACCCTAACCATAATGCTAAACCTAAATCCTAACCCTAACCCTAATCCTAAACCCTAACCCTATCCCTAAACCTAACCCTAACCCTAAACCAAACCCTAACCCTAACCCTAACTCTAACTCTAACCCTAACCCTAACACCAACCCAAACCCTAACTTTAACCCCAACCTCAATCCCAAACCTAACCAGAACCCCTAACCTAACCCCAATTCCAACCCTAACGCTAACGCTAACCCAAACCCTAACCCCTAACCCTAACCCTATCACTAATTCTAACCCATAACCCTAACCCTAAACCTAACCCTAAAACTGACGGCAACCCTAACGTTAACCCTAACCCTAAACCCTGACCCTGTCCCAGACCCTAACCCTAACCCCAACTCTAACTCTAACCCCTACCCCAACCCTAACTCTAACCCTAATCCTAATCACTAACCCTAACACTAACCCTAAACCCTAATCTTAACCCTAACCCTTAACCATAACCCTAACACTAACCCCTAACCCTAAACCTAAACCCCAACCCCAACCCTAACCATAACCCTAACTCACACATAGTTTTAACCCTACCCCTATCCCTATCCCTAACCATAACCCTAACCCCTAACCCTACACCTAACCCTAACCGCTAACCCTAACTCAAACCCTAGCCCTAACACTAAACCTAATCCTAATCCTAACACTAAACACTAACCCTAACCCTAACTTTTAACCCTATCCACTAACCCTATCCCTAAGCCTAACTCATCTAAACCTAACCCTAATCCTACCTCTACCCCTACCCCTAACCCAACCTTAACCTTATCCCTAACCCAAACCACAACCCCTATACCTACTTGGACCACTACCACTACCCATAACCATAACCCTATCCCTAAACACTAAACCATAACCCAAACCCTAACCCTAACATTAAACACTAACCCTTACCTTAACCCTAAACCAACCCTAACACTAACCCTAACCCTAACACTAACCCTAACCCTAACTCTAACCACAACCCCTAAAACTACCCCCAACCGTAGCCCTAACCCAATTCTAACCATAACCCTAAACCTTACCCTCTATAACAATAAACCTAATAGTAATGCTCACCTTAACCCTAAACCTAACCCCAACGCCAATCCTAGCCTAAACCTACCCTAACCCTAGCCCTAGGCCTAACTCTAACCCTAACCCTAACTTTAACACTAACACATATCCTAAGCCTAAACTCTTTCCCTAACCCTAACCCCTAACCCTAACCCTATCACTAATTCTAACCCATAACCCTAACCCTAACCCCTTAACACTAACCCTAACACTAATCCTAAACCCTAAAACCTAACATTAACCCTAACCATAACGCTAACTCTACAATTACCCTAAATCCTAACTCTAACCCTAACCCTAAACCTAACCCCAACACTAACCCTAAACCCAACCTTAACCCTAACCCCAACCCCAACCCCTAACCCTAATCCCAACCCTAAACCTAACCTTAACCCTAAACCTAACACCAACCCCAAACCTAAACCCAGCCCAAGCTCTAACCCTACCCCAAAGCTAACTCTAACACAACCCTGACACTAACCCTACCCCCTAACCCTAACCCTAACATTAACTCTAACCCTAAACCTAAACCCTAACCCTAAACCTTACTCCTAAACCTAATCCTAACCCTAACACCAACCCTAACCAACACTTACCCCAACCACAATCCCAACACTAACCCCAACCCCAATCCCAGCCATGACCCCAACACCAACCCTAACCACAACCTCAACCCTAACCCTAAACCTAACCCTGTCCCTAACCCCTAAACCTAACCCTAACCCTAACCTTAACCCTAACACTAACCCTAAAATCTAAACGTAACCCTAACCCTAACCCTAACCCTAACGCTAACGCTTTCGCTAATCCTAAAGCTAACCCTAACCCTAATCCCTGACCCTGACCCTGACCTAACCCTATCCCTAACCTTATCACTAACCCTAACCGTAACACTAACCCTAAACCCTAAACCTAACCATAACCCTAAACCTAATCCTAAACCCTAACCTGAATCCTAACCCAAAACCCTAAACCTAACCGCTAACCCTATCCCTAACCCTAACCAAAACCACGAACCCTAAACCTAACCCAAACCCTAACCCTAAACCAAACCCTAATCCTAAACCTAACCCTAAACCAAACCCTAACCTTAACCCTAACCCTAACCTTAACCCTTACACCAACACTAACCCTAACCCTAACCCCAACCCTAAACCTAACCCCCAACCACAACCCTAAATGTAATTCCAACCCTAACGCTAATCCTAACCCTAACCCCAAACCTAACCCTAATCTTAAACCCTAATCCTAACCCAACCCTAATCCTAACCCAAAACCCTAACCCTAAACGTAACCCCAACCGCTAACCCTATTCCTAACCCTAACCAAAACCACTAACACTAAACCTAACCCTAAACCAAACCCTAACACGAAACCTAACCCTAACCCTAAGCCTAACCCTAAACCAAACCCTAATCCTAACCAGAACCCTAATCCTAACCTGAACCCTAACCCTAACCTTAACCCTAACACCAACACTAACCCTAACCCTAACCCCAACCCTAAACCTAACCCCAACCCCAACCCTAAACGTAATTCCAACCCTAACGCTAACCCCTAACCCTAAGCCAAACCCTAACCCTAACCCTAACCCCAACTCTAACCCTTATCCTAAACCCTAGCCTAACCCTAACACTAACCCTAATCCTAACCCTAAACCCTAACCCTAACCGTAACCCTAACCGCTAACCCTATTCCTAAACCTAACCAAAACCACTAACCCTAAACCTAACCCTAAACCAAACCCTAACCCGAAACCTAACCATAACACTAACCCTAACCCTAAACCAAACCCTAATCCTAACCCTAACCCTAACCCTAACCTTAACCTTAACACCAACACTAACCCAAACCTTAACCCCAACCCTAAACCTAACCCCAACCCCAACCCTAAACGTAATTCCAACCCTAACGCTAACCCTAACCCTAACCCAAACCCTAACCCTAACCCTAACCCCAACCCTAACCCTAATCATAAACCCTAAGACTAACCCTAACCTTAACCCTAATCCTAACCCTAAATCCTAACCCCTAACCTTAACCCTAACCGCTAACCCTATCCCTAACCCTAAGCAAAACCACTAACCCTAAACCTAACCCTAAACCAAACCCTAACCCGAAACCTAACCTAACCCTAACCCTAACCCTAAACCAAACCCTAATCCTAACTCTAACTCTAAACCAAACCCTAACCCCTAACCCTAACCCTAACCTTAAACCTAACACCAACACTAACCCTAACGCTAACCCCAACCCTAAACCTAACCCTAACCCCAACCCTAACTGTAATCCCAACCCTAACACTAACCCTAACCCTAACCTCAACACTAACACTAACCCTAACCCTAAACCAAACCCTAATCCTAACCCTAACCCTAAACCAAACCCTAACCCTAACCCTAAATCAAACCCTAACCTTAACCCTAACACCAACACTAACCCCCACCACAACCCCAACCCCAACCTTAACCCTAACCCTAAACACTGACCCTGACCCTGGCCATAACCCTAATCCTAACCTTAACACTAACCATAACCCTAAGGCTAACCCTAAACCCTAACCCAAACCCTAAACCTAACCCCCAACCCTAACCCCAACCCCAACCCCAACCCTAACCCTAACCCTAAACCTAAACACTGACCCTGACCCTGACCATAACCCCAAACCTAAACCTAACCCCTAACCCTAACCCTAACCCTAACCAAAACCCCTAACCCTAACCCTAACCCTAACCGGACACACTAAAACCTAACACTAACCCTAACCATAACCCTACCCGTAACATAAACCTAAATACTAACCCTAAACCAAATACTAACCCCAACCCTAACCCCAACACTAACCCTAACCTAACCCTAACACTAACCCTAACCACTAAACCTAACCCTAACCCTAACATTAACCCCTAAGCTGACCCTAAACCTAACCCTAACTATAACACTAACCCTAACTCTAAACCTAACCCCTAAACCCTGACCCTGACTCTGACCCTGACCCTGACATTGACCGTGATCCTAACCCCTAACCCTAACCCTCACCCTAATCCCTAAACCTAACCCCAACCCTAACTGCTAACTCTAACCCTAACACTAACCCTAACACCTAACCCTAAGCCTAAACCTAAACCTAACGCTAACCCTAACGCTAATGCTAACCCTATTGCTAACCCTAACCCTAAACCCTGACCCTGACCCTGATCCTAACCATAACCCTAACACTAACCCTAACCCTAAAGCTAACCCTAAACCCTAATCCTAATCCCTAACCCTAACCCTAACCCTAAACCCAAATCGTAACCCCTAACACTAACCCTAACCCTAACCAAAACCCCTAACACTAACCCCAACCGTAACCCTAAACCCTAAAACCTAATACTATCCCTAACCATAACCCTAACCCTACAATAACCCAAAATCCTAACCCTAACCCTACCCCTAACCCTAACCCTAATGCCAACCCTAACCGTGAACCCAACCCTAACCCTAACCCCAAACCTAACCCTAAACTAACCGTAACTCCTAAACTTAACCCTAACCCTCACCCTAAAACTAACCCCTAACGCTAAATCTAACCCTAAACCTAACACTAACGCTAACCCTAATGCTAAACCTAACCCTAAACCCTGACCCTGTCTCTGACCCTGATCCTGACCCCTGACCCTAAAACTAACACTAACCATAACCTTAAACACTTACCCTAACCCTAACCCTAACCCCTAACCCTAACCCCAACATTTACCTCAGCCCTAATCCTAACCCTAACCAAAACCCCTAACCCTAACACTAACCCTAAACCTCTTCTAACCCTAAACCTAAGAGTAATGCTAACCCTAACCCTAAACATAACCCTAACCCTAAACCAAACCCCTAACCTAACCCTAGCCCTAACACAACGCCAACCTTAAACCTAACACCAACCCATACCCCTACTCCTATCCCTAATCCCTATCCCTAAATCTAACCCTAACCTTAACTGTGAACCCTAAATCTAACTCCATCCCTAACCCTAAACCCCACCCTAACTCAAACCCTAAACCCTAAACCCGAACCCTAACCCTAACCAAAACCAAAACCTAACCCTAACACCAACTTCAACCCATTCCCCTACCCGTACTCCTACCCCTAACCGATAATTCTAACCCTAACCCTAACCCTAACCCCTAACACTAACCATAACCCTAAACCATACCCTAAACCAAAAATCTAACCCTAACCCTAACTCTAGCCCTAGCACCTAACCTAACCTTAACCCCTAAACCTAAACCTAACCCTAACTCTAAACCCTAACCCCTAACCCTAAAACAAACCCTAAGAGTAACACTAACCTTAAACCTAATACTAACCCAAACCTAACCTTAACGGTAATATTAATCCGAACACCAAACCTAACCCTAGCCCATACCCTATCCTTCGGTCTAACCCTAACCCTAACACTAATCCTAACCCTAAAACCTAACACTAACCCTAACCATAACACTAAACCTACAATAACCCCTAAATCCTAACTCTAAACCTAACCCCTAACACTAACCTAAAACTAACCCTAAACCCAACCCTTACCCTAACCCCAACCCCAACCTTAACCTTAAACCCCAACCCTAAACCTAAATTTAACCCTATCCTAACCCCACACCAACCCTAAACCCAACCCCAACCCTAACCCCACCCCACACTAACCCTAACATAACCCTAACACTATCCCTAACCCCTAACCCTAAACCTAACCCTAACTCTAAACCCTAACGCTAACCCTAACCCCAAACCTAACGCTAATGCTAACCCTAACACTAAACCTAACCCTAAACCCTGACCCTGGCTCTGACTCTGACCCTGAACTTGACCCTAACTCTAACCCTAACCCTAACGCCAACCCTAACGCTAAACCTAACCCTAATTCCTGACCCTGACTCTGACCCTGACCCTGACCCTGACCCTAACCCTAATCCTAACGCTAACACTAAACCCTAACCCTAAACCTAACCATAACCCTAACCGTTACCCTAAACCCTAACCCTAACCCTAACCCTAAACCTAACCTTAACCCTCAACCTAAACCGAACCCCAACCCTAAAACCAATCCCAACCCTAACCCCACCCCAACCCTAACCCCTAGCATAACCCCTAACACTAACCCTAACCCCTAACTCTAAACCTAACCCTAACCCTAACCCCTAACGCTAACCCTAACCTGGACCTTAACCTGAATGCTAACTCTAACGCTAAACTTAACCCTAAACCCAGGCCCTGACTCTGACCCCTGACTCTGACCTTAACCCTAAATCTTAACACTAACCCCAAGACTAACACTAACCCTAAAACCTAACCCTAACCCTAACCCTAAACCCAAACACTAACCTTAAAGCTAAACCAAACCCTAACCCTAAACTTAACCCTAACCCCAACCCTAACCCCAACCCCTAACCCCAACCACAATCCCAACCCTAACCCTAACTCTAAACCTAACCCCAACCCTAACCATAACCCGAACCCCAACAGTAACCCCAACCGCAATCCCAAACCCAACCCCAACCCCAACCCCAACCCTAACCCTAATCCTAACCATAACACTAACCCCTAACCCTAACACAAACCCTAACACTAACCCTAAACCTAACCTAACCCTAATCCTAACCCTAAAACAAACCCCTAACCTTAATCCTAACCCTAACCCTAATACAAACCCTAAGAGTAACACTAATACTAACGCTAAAACTAACTTAAACCTAACCCTAACCTTAATATTAACCCTAACACTAACCCTAACCCTAGCCCTAACCCTATCCCTAGCCTTGACCCTAACACTAACACTAACCCTAAACCCTAAAACCCAACACTAACCCTATCCCTAACCCTAACCTTACAATAACTCTAAATCCTAAGCCTAACCCTAACCTAAAACCCTAACTCTAACCCTAATCTAACCCCTAATCCTAACGCTAACCCCAACCAAAACCCCTAAACCCTTACCCTAACCCTAACCCCAAATCTCTTCTAACCCTACACCTAATAGTAAAGCTAATCCAAACTCTAACCCTAACCCTAAAACAAACCCTAACTCTAACCCTAAACCTATACATTAAACCTAAGCTTAAAACAACACCAACACTAACCCTAACCCTAACCACAACCCCTAAACCAACCCCTAACCTTAACCCTAACCCCTAATCCTAACACTAACCCTAACACTAACCACTAAACCTAACCCTGACCCTAACCATAAACCCTACACCTAACCCCTAACCCTAACCCGAACCCCCAACCCTAACCCAACCGTAACTCTATCTCTAACCCTAACCCTAACATTAAACCCCAAACCTAATACTAACCCTAAAACCTAACCCTACACCTAGCCATAGCCCTAGCTCTGGCACTATTTCAGAACCTATCCTAGTCCTAGCCCTAACCCTAACACAACGCCAACCCTAAACCTAACCCCCAACCCATACCCCTACCCCCTATCCCTAATCACTAACCCTAAATCTAACCCCTAACCTTAACTCTGAACCCTAATACTAACTCCATCCCCAACCCTAAACCCAAACCTAACCCTAACCCTAAACCATAAACCCTAACCCTATCCTTAACCGTAACCAAACCCTAAACCTAACACTAATTTGAACCCATTTCCTACCCGTACCCCTACCCCTAACCAATAACCCTAACCCTAACCCCTAACACTAACCATAACCTAAACCAAACCCTAACCCAAAATTCTAACCCTAACCCTAACCCTAGTCTAAGCCCCAGCCATAGCCCTAGCAATAGCCCTAGCACTAACCCTATCTCTAGACCTAACCCTAACCCTAACCCTAACACTAACAGTAATTCTAACCCTAACAACAAACCAAACCCAACCATAGCACTAACCTTAACCCCTGATCCCAACCCATCCCCATACCACTACCCCCAACCCTAATACTAACCCTAACCCCTAACCCTAACCCTAACCATAAAACTACCCCTACACTTACACCTAACCAAATCCAACCCTAACCCTAACCCTAAACCCAGACCTAGCCCTTACCCTAAACTTAACCCCAACCCCAAACCTAATCCTAACCCTAAACCCTAATCCTAACCCCAACCCTAATACAAACCCTAAGAGTAACACTAACCCTAACCCTAAAACTAACTTAAACCCAACCCTAACCTTAATATTAACCCTAACACTAACCCTAAACCTAGACCTAACCCTATCCCTAGCCTTGACCCTAACACTAACACTAATCCTAAACCCTAAAACCCAACACTAACCCTAACCCTAACCCTAACCTTACAGTAACTCTAAATCCTAACCCTAACCCTAACCCTAACCGTAACCCCAACCCTAACCAAAACCCCTAAACCTCACCCCTAACACTAACCCTAACCCTAAATCTCTTCTAACCCCTACACCTAATAGTAAAGCTAACCCAAACCCTAACCCTAACCCTAAAACAAACCCTAACCCTAACCCCAACCCCCAACCCTAACCCTAACCCTAATCCTAGCCCTAGCCGTAGCCCTAGCCCCAGCACTAGCTCTAGCACTAACCCCTAACTCTAACCCTAAACCTAACACTAACACTCACAGTAACCCTAATCCCAAACCTAATGCTAACCCTAACCCAAACTTAACACTAACCGTAACACTATCCTCAACCCCTAATTCTACCCTTACCCCCTACCCCTAACCCTAACCCTAGTCCTAGCTCTATCCCTAGACATAGCGCTAGCTTTAAACCCCAGCCGTAGCACTAGCCCCAAACCTAACCCTAACCCTAACCCAACCCTAACCTTAACCCTAACACTACCCTCAACCCCTAATCCTACCCCTACACCAAACCCTAACCCTAACCCTATTCTAACCCTAACCCTAAATCTAAACCTCTTCTAACCCTAACCCTAACAGTAATGTTAACCCTAACCCTTACCCTAGTCCCAACCCAAACCTTAACCATGAACCTACCCTAACCCTAAACCTAACCCTAACCCTAAAACTAACCCTAACCCTAACCAAAACACTAACACTAACCCTAAACCTAAACCCAAATCTAAAATAATCTTAACCCTAACCATAACCAATAACACTAACCCTAACCTTAAAGCCTAACCCTAACTCTAACCCTAAACACTTACCCTAAACCTAAACTTTGCCCTAGCCATAGCCCTAGCCTTAGCACTAGCCCTGTCCCTCAACCTAGCCCTATCCCTAATCCTACCCTGCCCCTAACCCTAACCTAACCCTAGCCCAACCCTAACGCTAACTCTAACCCTAACCCTAGCAACAACACTAACTGTACCCTTCCTCCTACCTCTAACCCTAACCCAACCCTAACCCTAACCTTAACCCTAACTGAAACCCCAACTCTAACATTAAACCTAACCCTAACCGTAAACCTAACCATGTTCTAACCCTAACCCTAAATCTAAACTTCTTCTAACCCTAACCCTAACAGTAACACTAACCCTAAACCTAACCCCAAACCCAATCTCAACCCCACCCTAACACTTAACATACCCTAACCCTAAACCTAACCCTAACCCCTGACCCTAACCCTAGCCCTAGCACTATCCCTAGCTCTAACGCTATCCCTAGCCCGAACCCTAACCCAACCCCTAACCCAACCCTAACCCTAACACTAAGCCTAAACCCTAGCCATACCCCTTCCCCTACCGCTACCTCTACTTCTACACATAACCCTAACCCCTAAATCTAACCCTAACCCTAGCCCTAAACATATCCCTAACCCTAACCTTAACCCTAAGCCTAAATCCCAAAACCTAACACTAAAGCCAACCTTAACCCTAACCATAACCCTAACCTTAATTCCTAAACATAAACCTAACCCTAACCCTAAACACTAACCCTAACCCTAACCTTAGCCCTAGCCGAAGCCCTAGCCCTAGCACTAACCCTAACCTTAACCCTAACCATAACCATAACCCTAAACCCTAACCCTAACCCTAAACCCCATACCCTAACCTTAACCCTAACCCAAACGCTAATCAAAACCTATCTCTAACACTAACCCTACACCCAAACCGTACCCCCTACCCCTTACCCTACCTGTAACCCTAACCCTAACACAACCCTAACCATAACCATAACCCTAACCCTATCCTTAAACCCCTAAACCCTAACCCCTAACCCTAACTCCAAACACTTACCCTAACCCTAATGCTAACACAACCCTAACCCTAATGCTAACCCGAACTGTAACCACCAATACTAACACTAACCCTAATCCTAACTCTAAACCCTAACCCTAACTGTAACCTTTTTCTAAACCTAAACCTAAACCTAAACCCTAAACCTCTTCTAACCCTTACCCTAACAGTAACGCTAACCCTAAACTCATCCCTAACACGAACCACAACCTTAAATCTATCCCAAACCTAACCCTAACCCTAACACTAACCCTAACCCTAAACTCTATTCCTCACCCTAACCCTAACCCCTAACAGGAACCCTAACAATAACCCTAACCATAAACATAAACCTAACCCTAACCCTAACTCCTAACACTAAGAGTAACCCTAACCCTTACCCTAATCCTAACCCTAACCCTAAACCATAACTCTAAACCCTAACCCTAAAGCTAACCATGCCCTATCCCTAACCCTAAACCTAATGCTAAACTTTACCCTAACCCTAGCCCTACCCGTAGCCCTAGCCCTAGCACAAGCCCTAGCCCTAACCCTAAGCCTAACCCTAACCTCAACCCCAACCCCAACCCTAACACTACCCTAAACCTAAACTTAACCCTAACCCTAACCCTAGCCCTAGCCTTACCCCTTTCCCTAACCCTATCCTTAGCCCTAAACCTAAACCTTACCATAACCATAAACCCTAAACCTTAACCTTAATGCTAAACCTAACACTAACCCAACCGTAATACTAACCCTGAACCAAACCCCAACCCATACCCCTTCCCTACCCCTACCACTACCCCTACCCGTAATCTTAAAACCCTAACCGTAACCCGAACCCCTAACGCTAAACCCAACCCTAAATCTAAACCTCTTCTTGCCCAAAACTAACAGTAACGCTAACCCTAACCCCAACCACAGCCCCAACCCTGACCCTAACCGTGCCTTAACTCCAAACCCAACCCTAACCGTAAACCTAACTCTAGCCCTAGCCCTAGCCCTAGCTCTAATCCTAACCCTAACCCTAGCCCTAACCCTAAACCCTAATGCTAACCTTTACCCCTAGCCCTAGCCCTAGCCCCAACCCGATCCCTAGCCCTAATCCTAACCCTAACCCTAACCTTAAACCCTAACCCCTAATCCTAACCCTAACCCCTAATCCTAACCCTAACCCTAGACCCAACCATATCCGTAGCCCCTAACCCTAACGCTAAACCTAATCCTAAACCCTAAAAGCTACCAGTAACACTAACCCTACCCCTAAACCTACACTAACCCTAAATCCTAAACCTAAACCTAACACTAACCCTAAACTCTAACCCTAACAATAGTCCTAGCACTAGCCCTTGCCCTAAAACTAACCCTAGCCTAACCCTAACCCTAAAACATAAACCCTAACCCTAACCCTAACCCTAAAACTAGACCTAACCCTAAACGTAACACTAACACTAACCCTAATCCCAAACATAACCCTAACCCCAACCCTAACCCAAAACTAACCCTAACACTAACATTAACCTCAACTCCTAATCCTAACCTTACCCCTAACTCTAACCCTAACCCCTAGTCCTAGACCTATCCCTAGACATAGCCCTAGCTTTAAATCCTAGTCCTAGCACTAGCCCCAAACCTAAACCTAACCCCTAACCCAACCCTAACCCTAACCCTAACACTACCCTCAAACCCTAAACCTACCCATACCCCCTACCCCTACCCCTATACCTAACCTCAACTCTAACCCTAACCCTACCTAA
>CAKJTW010000780.1:0-18446 GCA_917880005.1 Nanger dama
AGGTTAGGCGTTAGAGTTAGGGTTAGCATTACTCTTAGATTTTAGGGTTAGAAGAAGTTTATGGTTAGGGTTAGGGTTAGGGTTGGGGTCAGGGCTTTGGTTAGGTTAGGGTTAGGTTTAGGGTTAGGGTTTTGTTTAGGTTAGATTTAGGGTTAGGTTTAAGGTTTGGTTTAGAGTTAGGGTTAGGGGTAGGGTTAGCGTTACTCTTAGGTTTAGGGTTAGAAGAGGTTTAGGGTTAGGGTTAGGGTTAGGGGTAGGTTTAGGGTTAGGGTTTGGTTAGGCTTAGGTTAGGAGTTCGGGGTAGGTTGAGGGTTTGGTTTAGGGTTAGGGTTAGGGTTAGCATTACTCTAAGGTTTAAGGTTAGAAGAGGTTTAGGGTTAGGGTTAGGGAAAGGGTTAGAGTTAGGTTAGGATTTGGTTTAGAGTTAGGGTTATGGTTAGGGTTAGGGGCTTTGGTTAGTGTTAGGATAGAGTTAGGGTTAGAGTTAGGTTAGGGTTAGGGATTAGGGTTAGGCTTAGCATAGGTGTAGGGGCTATGGTTAGGCCAGTCAGGGTTAGTGCTGGGAGATCAGGGCTGAGGGTTAGGTGCTAGTGTTTAGGATTAGGTTTGGGGTAGGGCTAGGCTAGGGTTACTTAGGCTAGGCTAGGATTAGGTCTCGGGTTAGGTTTAGGTTGGTGAAGGAGTTAGGGTTAGGTTGGTGTTATGCTAGGTTAGGCTGGGATTATGGCTAGTGTTAGGCTAGGGCTAGGTGTTAGAGTTAGGTTAGTGTTAGGCTTAGGTTAGGTTAGGCTTAGGTTAGTTAGGCTAAATTAGGTTAGAGTTTCGGTTAGGGGTTAGGGTTAGGCTGGTTTAACGTTACTCTTAGGTTTAGGGTTAGAATTGGTTTAGGTTAGGCTAGGTTTAGGTTAAGGTCAGTGTTAGTGTTAAGGTTAGTGTTAGGGTTAGGTTACGTTTAGACGTTTTGCTAGATTAGTTAGTGTTTGCTCTAGGCTAGGGTTAGGTTAGGCTACAGGGACTAGGAATAGGCTATAATGAGTCTTAGGCCAGGATTGGTGGTTATTTGTGTTTTTGCTAGGATATGTACAGCTTGGGCTAGGTGTTAAGGTTGACGAGGCCTAGGCCAGGTTATGGCCAAAGCATGGTTAGGTAGTATGCTGAGTGTTAGGTTTAGGTTGTTTAGGCTTTACTGTTAGGTTTATTGTAAGGGTTAGAGTTAGGTTAGAGTTAGAGATAGATTTAGGCTGGTGTTAGGTTACGGTTAGGTTTAGGCTAGTGTTATGGTTAGGTTAGTGTTATGTTGGCTCTAGGTTTATGGTTAGAAGAGGCTTAGAGTTATGGCTAGGGAACTGGTTAGAGTTAAGGATAGTTTTGGGTTAGCATTAGGTTAGGGCTAGGTTTAGGTTAGAGTGTTGAGTGTTAGGAGTCAGTTCAGGAGTCAGGGATTAGGGGTTAGGGTTAGCAGTAGGGTTTTACGTGCCAGCGTTAGGGTTAACGTACTCTTAGGTTTAGTGTTAGAAGAGTTTGGGGTTAGGGGTTAGGGATAGGAGTTGGAGTTGGGGGTTGAAGCAAGGTTAGGGTCAAGGTTGAGATGCGGAAGGTTAGGGGTTAGATTGGTGTGGTTGGGAGGTTGGGCGGATTGGGGTTAGGGTTGGGATTGTTGTTGAGCTTAGGGTTGGAATGTTGTTGGGATTGTGTTGGGGTGGGGTTGGGGTTAGGTTGGGGTTAGGTTTAGGGTTAGGTTGTGTTGGAGTTAAAGCTTAAGGTTAGGGTTTAGGGTTGGTTTAGGAGTTAGGGTTAGGGTTGAGGTTTAAGTTTAGAGTTAGGGTTAGGGTTAGGGCTAGGTTTGGGGATGGGTTAGGGTTGGGAATGGGGTTAGGAGTTAGGGTTGGGGTTAGAGTGGGGTTAGAGCTGGTGTTAAGTTTAAGGTTAGAGGCGTAGGAGTGGAGTTTGGGGGTTAGGGTTAGGTTAGTTTAAGGGTTTGAGTGTTGGGGTTAGATTGGGATTTAGTGTTAGGATTAGGGTTGTGAGTCATTAGGGTAAGGGTTAGGTTTAATGTTAATCTAGGTTTAGCTTTTTAGAAGAGGTTTAGGGAGGTTGGGATTAGGGGTTAGTTGGTTTAGGGTGTGGTTAGGAGCTAAGTTAGGATTAGGTTTAGATTAGGGTTCTAGTTGGGTGGTTGGGGTTACGGTTGGCTGGTTGGGTTTAGTGTTGGGGTTGCAGGGTTTGTGTTAGGGTTGGGGTGGGGTTCAGTTTAGGGTTAGGGTTTAGGGTCGTAGGTGTTAGGTTGGGGTAGGGTTATGTTGGGGTTATGGTTCGGGCTAAATGTTTAGGACTGGGCTAGTGCCGAGCCTGAATAGGCCCGGGCTTTGGGGTTAGGGTTAATGTTGAGATTGGGGTTTGGGGTTAGGGTTGGGGTTTGGTTTAGTGTTAGGATTAGACAGCGTTACACTTAGATTTAGGGGTTAGAGAGGTTTGGGGTTGGGATTAGAGACAGGGGTTGGGGTGGGTTAGATTTAGTGTTGAGTTTAGGGTTAGGGGTTTGGTTGGGGTTACAGTTAGGGTAGAGTTGGGTTAGGTCAGATTTGGGGTTAAGTTAGGGGTTTTTTGAGTTAGTGTTGATGTTAAGGTTAGGATTAGGTAGGTTTTGGACAGTTAAGTTGGTTGGTTTGATTTGGGTTAGGAGTTAGGTTATTGGGTGCAGCGTACTCTTGGGTTAAGGTTAGAAGAGCTTTAGGTTAGAGGATGAGATTACGGTTGAGTTTAGGTTTGGGGTTTGGTTGATTGGGTTAGGTTCAGGTTAGGGTTAGGGTTTGGTTTAGGGTTAGGCTTAGGGTTAGCGTTATTCTTGGGTTTAGTTACAAAAATTTGGGTTAGGCTTGGGTTGGGATTGGGGTGCCTTGGTTGGGGTCAGGTTGGGATTAGGGGTTGGGGGTAGGTTTAGGGGTTAGGGTTAGTTGTTGATTTGTGGGTTGGGATTAGGCTGGGGTCGAGTAGAAGTAGGGGTTGGGGTTGGGTTGGGGTTAGGGTTGGTGTTCGGGTTAAGGTAGGGGTTAGGATTAAGTTAGGTTTAAGTTTAGGTTTAGGGTTAGGTCAGGTTAGGTTTAGTGATAGTGTTAGGTTAGTGTTAAGTTAGGTGAGGTCTGTTTGAGTAGGTTTAGGTTGTTTTTAGTGTTAGGGTTAGGTTAGTTTGGTTTTTAGGATTAGGTTTAATGTTTAGATTGGTTAAGGTTTAGGGTTTCGAGATAGGGTTAGGTTGGGTTAGTCAGAGTTATAGCCATGAGTTAGTGTTAGAGTTCAGGGTTTAGGATTTAGGATTAGGGTTAAAGTTAGGTTAGATTTAGGGTTAAGGTATTGTTATTTTTATGGTTAGGGCTACAGCCAAGATATATTTAAAAGCTAGGACTAGGCTTGTAAAGAACTGGGTTACGGTTAGATTAGGAATAGATCAGGTAAGGGTTAGGTTTGGATTAGGCTAGGATAGTGTTTAGGTTCAGGGTTAGGGTTAGTGTTAGGATTAGGTTTAGGTTTAGTTTAAGGTTAGGTTAGAGGTAAGTAGGGTTAGGTTAGTGTTAGGTTTAGGGACAGAGTTAGGTTTGGCTAGAAAATAGGGTTAGTTGGATATTGGGTTGGGGTTAGGGCTAGGTTAGGTTTAGGTTGAAGGTAGTGTTAGGTTGGTTTTTAGGTTAATGGTGTTAGGTTTAGTTAGGTTAGGGTTAGGTTAGGTTAGGTGTCACAGGTTAGTAGGTTAGGTTACTCTTAGCTTTGGGTGAGAAGAGGTTTAGAGTTAAGTGCTAGGTGTTAGGCTAGGTTTAGGTGTTTTGCTAGGTTGTGGGTTAGGTTAGCGCTAATTACAGGCTTATGTTAAAAGAGGTTTAGGTTAAGGTTAGGTTAGGTTAGGGTTAGGTTAGGTTAGTGTTAGGATTCTAAGAATTAGGTTAGGCTGGGGTTGTGGTTTAGGTTAGGTTGAATTGGGGTTAGGTTGGGATTCCTATTAGGGTTGGGATTGTGGCTGGCTTAGTGTTGGGATTGGGTTAGGGTGTGAGGTTTGGGTTGTGTTGGGGTTAGGTTATAGGTTAGGCTAGGTTTGGGTTGAGGTTAGTTTGGTAGGTGTTAGAGTTAAGGTGTGGTTAGGTTAGTTAGTTATGTTAGGATTAGGCTTAGTGTTGTGGATAATGGTTAGGTATAAAGGTTAGGTTAGTAAGAGTCCGATTAAGGATAGGTTTAGACTACATCATTACGTTAAATAGAAATAGGCTAGGTTAGGTTAGGTTAGGGTTAGGTTATAGGTTTCATTTAGGTTAGGTTAGGTTAGGTTTAGCTGTTACCTAGGTTTATGGTTAGAAGAGTTTTAGGTTAGGTTTAGGCAAGAAGGTGTTAGGCTGCTAGTTTAGGTTTCAGTTTTAGGTTACATGGAGTTTTCTAGGTTACTGTTAGGTTAGGTTAGGTTAGGGTTAGATTATGTTAGATTTGGGGTTTTTGTTAGGTTAGGGGTTAGTGTTAGGTTAGGTTTAGGGTTAGGTCATTTATGGTTATGGTTATGAGTTAGGTTAGTTTTAGGTTTTTTGCTATGTTAGGTTGGGCTTAGTTGTTAGGGTTAAAGTTATGGTTAGCGTTACTTTAGGTTTAGGTTAGAAGAGGTTTAGGTTAGGATTAGGTTAGGTTAGTTAAGAGGTATGGTTTGGTTTAGTGTTAAAGAGGTTCGGTAGGGTTATTGGTGTTTTAGGTTAAGGTTAGTGTTAGGTTAGGTTAGCGTTACCTAGGTTTAGTGTTAGGAAGAGGTTTAGAGTTAGGGCTAGGTTAAGGTTAGTTTTGCTTAGTGTTAGGTTATGCTTAGGGTTATGGTTAGATTAGGTGTTAGTGTTA
This sequence comes from Nanger dama, assembly GCA_917880005.1. Classification (NCBI taxonomy): domain Eukaryota; kingdom Metazoa; phylum Chordata; class Mammalia; order Artiodactyla; family Bovidae; genus Nanger; species Nanger dama. The sequence continues at coordinate 4,864 of CAKJTW010000780.1, forward strand.
GTCATGAAAGGGTTTGGTGGTTGTTTGTGCCTTAGGGTTAGGTTAGTGTTAGGTTAGGTTAGTGCTAGGTTTATGGTTAGAAAGGATTAGGGTTAGTGTTAGGTTAGGTTTAGGTTTTGCTAATGTTAGGTTAGGGATATGTTAAGGATTAGGTTTGGTTAGGGTTAGGTTAGGCTCAGGTTAGCTATGGTTTGGTTTACGTATGTGAGTTAGGTTTAGGCTTAGGTTAGGTTAGGTTTCTGTCTGGCTTAGAGTTTGGTTTAGCGTTAGGTTAAAGTTGTTGTGGTTAGGCAAGCTATGTTACTCTCCAGCTTTAGGTTAGGAGGAGCTTTTGGTTAGGTTAGGATATGGTTAGGCTAGAATTATGTTATAGGCTTTAAATAGGTTTAGGTTAGGTTAGTTGCTAGTTTTTTTTGGTTAGGGTTAGGTTTAGGGACAGGGCTTGGTTTAGGTGAGGTTAAAAATTTAAAAGTATAGCTAAGCAGAGTTACTCTAAGTTTAGGTTAGAATTACTTTTTGTTTAGGGTTAGGATACCCTTAGGTTAAATGTTAAGGTTAGGATTAGGTTAGGTTAAGGTTAGGTTTATGGAAAGGTATAGGGAAAGAGTTTAGGCTTATGACATGTGTTAGGTTAAAGTTAGGTTTGTTAGATTAGCCCACGGCCATGTTAGGTTAAGGTAGGGTTATGGTAGGGTTTGTGTTTTTTAAGAGGTTTAGGTTTTTGCACATGTTACTATTAGATTTATTGTTAGGTTAGGATTAGGTTTAGGTTAGGTTATGGTTAAAGGGATGGCAGTATGATTAGGAAGGAGGAAGTGTTTATTGGTTATTTCATAAGTTTAGGTTAGGTTTGGGTTAGGTGTTAGTGTTTTTTGAGGTTTTAGTTTAGGGTTATGGTTTTGTTAGGGGTTAGGTTGGTGTTAGAGTTAGGGTTTGCTTAGTGCCAATCAGGTTTATGGTTAGAGTTAGGTTAGATTAGAGCCATGCTAGCTATCAGGTTTAGGTTAGAAGAGGCTTAGGGTTAGGCCAGGGCCAGGCCAGGTCAGGCCTTGGCTGGGGCCAGGGGCCAGGCACAGGGGCTAGGGCCAGTGCTAGTGTCAGGCCTGCCTAGGAAGAGCCCAGGCCAGGCCAAGGCCAGCCAGGCCTAGGGCCCAGGCCAGGTCAAAGCCAGGCCAGGCCAGAAAAGGCCTGGCGGCTCAGGCCAGGGCCAGGCTCAGGCCAGAGCCATAGCCCAGGTCAGGCCAGTGCCAGCTTTCCAGGTCAGGAAGGACAGGCCTAGAGACCAGGGCCATGCCAGGCCAGTACAGGCAGGGGCCTGGGACCAGGCTAGGCCAGGGTTGAGTGTCATGACTAGCCAGAATTTAGGACAGGGCCAGGTAGGCCAGGTAGGCCAGCAGGGCAGGTCAGAGCCAGAGTGGCTCAAAGCTAGCAGGCTAGAGCCAGGGCAGTGAGTGGCCAGCTAAAGTAAGCTAGGGACTAGCCTATTGTTAGCCAGGGCAGTGCTTCAGCCCCAGGGCCCTAGGCTTACTGGGCCCGAGAAGATGTTTAGGGGCTCTAGGCCAGGGCAGGCCTAGGGGTCAGGTTAGCAAGTAGCTAAGGGGGAGCCGGGTTGAAGCTAGGCAGTTAGGCCTAGGACTGGGGCTAGGGTCAGGTCTGGGAGTTAGGCTAAAGGCCAGGTATGGTAGAGGCCTTAAGACAGTGTGAGGGGTTATCGATAGGGGCACGGAGAGTGTTAGGGATTAAGGTTAGGTTAGGGATTAAGGGCCGGGTCAAGGTTAGGTGAGACTAGACAGTGTATGGAAGAGGTTAGGCTTAGGATATGCAAGAAGTTAACCTAAGAGTCAGGGGCCAGAGGTATGACCAGGGCTAGGGGTGAGGGCAGCGTCAGGCTTTAGAGGCAGGACTTTAGGTTGGGCTAAGGCCAGGGTTAGGTTAGTGTTACTATTAGGAATAAGGCAGTGGGCTAGGGCAGTCCATAGGACTAGGGGTTAGGCTAGGGCTAGGGCAGGCAGTCAGGGTTATGGTAGGCCCTGGGGAAGGGGTTAGCGTTTAGGAGTTGGGGTAGGCCAGGGGCCAGGGTCAGGTAGTACTGGGCTGGTGCTAGGCTATGGCTAGGGCTGGGCCTCAACGGTCAGGGCCAGTGTCTGGTGTTAGGTCAGGCCAACTTTAGGGCCCTAGGGCCAGGCCTTAGGCCAGGCTAGTGTTAAGTGCCTTGTATAGTGCTAGGCCAGGCTAGGACCAGGGCAGGCCAGCCAGGCCACGGCCAGGACAGCTCTGCCCAGGCCAGGCTCAAACAGCCAGGGAGGGATCAGCTGAGGCCAGGATCTAGGCCAGTGCCAGGCCAGGGGGCCTAAGACCAGGCCAGGCAGCTCAGGCCAGGCCAGGGGCCAGGCCAGGCCAGGCCAGGGCCAGGGCCTGGGCCAGAGCCAGGCCAGTCAGGCCAGGGCCTGGGCCAGGCCAGGGCCAGGCCAGGCCAGGCCAGGCCAGGCCAGGCCAGGGCCAGGCCAGAGGGCCAGGCCAGAGGCCAGGTCAGGCTGAGGGCCTTAGGCCAGGCCAGGCCAGGCCAGGCCAGGCCCAGGCCAGGGCCAGGCCAGGCCAGGCCAGGGCCAGGCCAGGGCCAGGGCCAGGCCAGGGCCAGGGCCAGGCCAGGCCAGGCCCAGGCCAGGCCAGGCCAGGGCAGAGGGCCAGGCCAGGGCCTGGGCCAGGGCCAGGCCAGGGCCAGGCCAGGCCAGGCCCAGGTCAGGCCAGGCCAGGCCAGGCCCAGGCCAGGCCAGGGCCTAGGGCCTGGTCAGGCCAGGCCAGGGCCAGGCCAGGCCAGGCCAGGCCAGGCCCAGGCCAGGCCAGGCCAGGCCAGGCCAGGCCAGGCCAGGCCCAGGCCAGGGCCAGGCCAGGCCAGGCCAGCCAGGCAGGCCAGGGCCTGGGGCCAGGCCAGGCCAGGCCAGGCCAGGGCCAGGCCAGGCCAGGGCCAGGCCAGGGCCAGGCCAGGCCCAGGCCAGGGCCAGGCCAGGCCAGGCCAGGCCAGGCCAGGGCCAGGCCAGGCCAGGGCCAGGCCTAGGCCAGGCTCAGGCCAGGCCAGGCTCAGGCCAGGGCCAGGCCAGGGCTTGGGCCAGGCCAGGGCCTGGGCCAGGCCAGGCCAGGGCCAGGGCAGGCCAGGCCAGGTCCAGGTCAGGGCCAGGGCCAGGCCAGGCCAGGCCAGGGCCAGGCCAGGCCAGGCCAGGCCAGGCCCAGGCCAGGCCAGGCCAGGGCAGGGGCCAGGCCAGGCCAGGCCAGGCCAGGGCCAGGCCAGGCCAGGCCAGGGCAGCCAGGCCTCCAGGCCAGGCCAGGCAGGCCAGGCCAGGCTCAGGCCAGGCCAGGCCAGGCCAGGCCAGGCCAGGGCCCAGGCCAGGCCAGGCCAGGTGGGGCCAGGCCCAGGCCAGGCCAGGGGCTCAGGCCAGGGCAGGCCAGGCCAGGCCAGGCCAGGCCAGGCCAGGGCCAGGCCAGGCCAGGCCAGGGCCAGGGCCAGGCCAGGCCAGGCCAGGCCAGGCCAGGGCCAGGCCAGGCCAGGCCAGGGCAGGCCAGGCCAGGCCAGGCCAGGCCAGGCCAGGCCAGGCCAGGCCAGGCCAGGCCAGGGCCAGGCCAGGCCAGGCCAGGCCAGGGGCCAGGGCCAGGCCAGGCCAGGCCAGGCCAGGCCAGGCCCAGGCCAGGGCCCAGGCCAGGCCAGGCCAGGCCAGGGCCAGGGCCAGGCCAGGCCAGGCTCAGGCCAGGGCCAGGTCAGGCCAGGCCAGGTCAGGCCAGGCCAGGGCCAGGCCAGGCCAGGCCAGGCCAGGCCAAGAGCCAGGCCAGGACAGGCCAGGCCAAGGCCAGGCCAGGCCAGGCCAGGCCAGGCCAGGCCAGGCCAGGCCAGGCCAGGCCAGGCCAGGCCAGTGCCAGGCCAGGCCAGGCCAGGGCCAGAGCCAGGCCCAGGGCCAGGCCAGGTCCAGGCCAGGCCAGGCAGGGCCAGGCTGGGGCCAGGGCCTAGGTCAGGCCAGGCCTGCCAGGGCCAGGCCAGGGCCAGGCCAGGCCAGGGCCAGGCCAGGCTTCAGGCCAGGGCCAGGCCAGGCCAGGCTCAGGCCAGGCCCAGGGGCCAGGAGAGCCCAGGCCAGGCCAGGCCAGGCCAGGCCAGGCCAGGCCAGGCCCAGGGCCAGGGCCAGGCCAGGGCCAGGCCAGGGCCAGGCCAGGCCAGGGCAGGCCAGGCCAGGCCAGGCCAGGCCTAGGGCCAGGAAGAGGGCCAGGCCAGGGGCCAGGCCAGGGCCAGGCCAGGCCAGGGGCCAGGCCCAGGTCAGGCCAGGCCAGGCCAGGCCAGGCCAGGCCAGGCCAGGCCAGGCCAGGGCAGAGGCCAGGCCAGGCCAGGCCAGGCCAGGCCAGGCCAGGGGCCAGGCCAGGCCAGGCCATGGGCCAGGGCCAGGCTAGGCCAGGCCCAGGCCAGGCCAGGCAGGGCCAGGCCAGGGCCAGGGCCAGGCCAGGGCTGGGGCCAGGCCTGAGGCTGGAGCCTGGGCCAGGGCCAGGCCAGGGCCAGGCCAGGACTAGGCCAGGGCCAGGCCAGGGCTAGGTCAGGCCAGGCCAGGCCAGGCCAGGATCAGGCCAGGCCAGGCCAGGCCAGTGCCAGGCCACGAGCCAGGCCAGGCCAGGCCAGGCCAGGCCAGCCAGGCTGGGGCCAGCTTAGGGGCCAGGCCAGGTCCAGGCCAGGCCAGGGCTCAGGCCAGGCCAGTTAGGCCAGGGCCAGTGCAGGGGCAGGCCAGGCCAGGGCCAGGCAGGGGCCAGGTCAGGCCAGGCCAGGGGCAGGCCAGGCCAGGCCAGGCAGGCCAGGAGGCCAGGCCAGGCCAGGCCAGGCCAGGCCAGCCAGGGCCAGGTCACGTCCAGGCCAGGCCAGGGCCAGGGTCAGGCCAGGCCAGGCCAGGCCAGGCCAGGCCTAGGCCAGGGCCTGGCCCAGGTCAGGCCAGGCCAGGCAGGGCCAGGCCAGGTCCAGGCCAGGAGGCCAGGGCTAGGCCAGGCCAGGCCAGGCCAGGCCAGGCCAGGCCAGGCCAGGGCCCAGGCCAGGGCCAGGCCAGGGCCAGGTCAGGGCAGGCCAGGGCCAGGGGCCAGGCCAGGCCAGGCCAGGCCCAGGCCAGGCCAGGGCAGGGCCAGGCCAGTGCCAGGGCCAGGCCAGGGCCAGGCCAGGGCCAGGCCAGGTCAGGCCAGTGCCAGGCCTCAGGCCAGGCCAGGCCAGGCCAGGCCAGGGCCAGGCAGGGCCAGGCCAGGGCCAGGCCAGGCTTTAGGCCAGGGCCAGGCCTGGGCCAGGCCAGGTCCAGGCCAGGCCAGGCCAGGCCAGGCCAGGGCCAGGCCAGGACTATGGCCATGGCCAGGGCCAGGGCCAGGCCAGGGCCAGGCCCAGGACAGGCCAGGGCCAGGCCAGGCCAGGTCAGGCCAAGATCAGAGGCCAGGCCAGGGCAGGCCAGGCTAGGCCTAGATCAGGCTGGGTCAGGGCAGGACAGGGCCAGGGCCAGGGCAGGGCAGGCCAGGGGCTAGCTGGCCAGGGCCAGGCCAGGCAGAGCCAGGCCAGGGCCAGGTCAGGCCAGGGCAGGGCCAGGCCAGGCCAGGCATGGATGAGGTCTTAGGCCAGGCCAGCACAAGCCAGGCCAGGCCAGGCCAGGCCAGGCCAGGCCAGGCCAGGCCAGGCCAGGCCAGTGGTCAGGCCAAGGCCTGGCCAGGCCCAGGGCCAGGCCAGGCCCAGGCCAGGCCAGGCCAGGGCCAGGCCAGGCCCAGGTCAGGCCAGCCACTGCCAGGCCTTCAGGCCAGGCCCAGGCCAGGGCAGGCCAGGCCAGGAGCAGGCCAGGGCCCAGGCCAGGCCAGGCCAGGCCAGGGGGCAGGCCAGGCCAGGCCAGGCCAGGCCAGGGGCAGGCCAGAACAGGCCAGGGCCAGGCCCAGGCACAGGCCAGGCCAGGCCAGGGCCAGGGCCAGGCCAGGCCAGGCCAGGCCAGGCCAGGCCAGGGCCAGGCCAGGCCCAGGCCCAGGTCAGGGCCAGGGCCAGGGGCCAGGCCAGGACAGGCCAGGCCAGGCCAGGCCAGGGCCAGGGCCAGGGCAGGGGCCAGGGCCAGGCCAGCCAGGCCAGGCCAGGCCCAGGCCAGGCCAGGCCAGGCCAGGCCAGGCAGGCCAGGCCAGGACTGGGGCCAGGCCAGGCCCAGGGCCAGGCCAGGCCAGGCCAGGCCAGGCCAGGCCAGGCCAGGCCAGGCCAGGCCTGGGCCAGGCCAGGCCAGGGCCAGGCCACAGGCCAGGCCAGGCAGGCTTGGGGCCAGGCCAGGCCCAGGTCAGGCCAGCACCAGGCCAGGCCAGGCCCAGGCCAGGCCAGGCCCAGGGCCAGGCCAGGCCAGTGCCAGGCCAGGGTCAGGCCAGGCAGGGCCAGGCCAGGGCCAGGCCAGGCCAGGCCAGGCCAGGCCAGGCCAGGGCCAGGCCAGGCCAGGCCAGGCCAGGGCCAGGTCAGGCGCATGGGCCCAGGCCATGGCCAGGCCAGGCCAGGCCAGGCACAGCCAGGCCAGGCCAGAGGCCAGGGCCAGGGCCAGGCCAGGCCAGGCCAGGCCAGGCCAGGCCAGGCCAGAACAGGCCAGTGCCAGGCCAGGGCCCAGGCCAGGCCAGGCCAGGCCAGGCAGGGCTCAGGCCAGGGCCAGGCTGGGGCCAGGCCAGGCCAGGGCCAGGCCTCACAGGCCAGGCCAGGAAGAGGCCAGGCCCAGGTCAGGCCAGAACAGGGCCAGGACAGGCCAGGCCACCCAGGCCAGGCCAGGCCAGGGCCAGGCCAGGGCCAGGTCAGGCCAGGCCATGGCCAGGCCAGGCCCAGGCCAGGGCCAGGGTCCAGGCCAGGACAGGCCATGGTTAGGGGCCAGGCCAGGGCCAGGCCAGGGGCCAGGCCAGGGCCAGGCCAGGCCAGGCCCAGGCCAGGCCCAGGACAGTGCCAGGCCAGGCCAGGGCCAGGCCAGGGCCAGGCAGGGCAGGGCCAGGCCAGGCCAGGCCAGGCCAGGCCAGGCCAGGCCAGGCCAGGCAGGGACCAGGCCAGGGCCAGGCCAGGCCAGGCCAGGCCAGGCCAGGCCAGGCCAGGCCAGGCCAGGCCAGGCCAGGCCAGGCCAGGCCAGGCCAGTGGGCCAGGCCAGGCCACTGGGGTCAGGCCAGGGCCAGGCCAGGCCAGGCCTCAGGCCAGGCCAGGCCAGCCAGGCCAGGCCAGGCCAGGCCTCAGGCCAGGCAGGCCAGAGGCCAGGCCAGCCAGGCCAGGACAGGCCAGGGCAGGGCCAGGCCAGGCCAGGGCCAGGGCCAGGACAGGCCAGGCCAGGGCCAGGCCAGGGCCAGGCCAGGCCAGGCCAGGGCCAGTGCCTAGGCCAGGCAAGAGCCAGGCCAGGGCCAGTGCCCACAGACAGGCCAGGCCAGGGCCAGGTCCCTGGTCCAGGCCAGGCCAGGCCAGGCCAGGCCAGGCCAGGCCAGGCCAGGCCAGGTCAGGCCAGGCCAGGATAGCCTTGGGCCAGGCCAGGGCAGGGCCAGGCCAGGCCAGGCCAGGCCAGAGCCAGGCCAGGCCAGGCCAGGGCCAGGGCCCAGGTCAGGGCCAGGCCAGTGGCCAGGCCAGGGCCAAGGCCAGGCCAGGCCAGAGCCAGGTCAGGCCAGGCCAGGCCAGGCCAGGCCAGGCCCAGGGGCCAGGCCAGGCCAGGCCAGGGCCAGGCCAGGCCAGCCAGGCCAGGCCAGGCCAGGCCAGGCCAGGGCAGGGCCATGTGTCAGGGCCAGGCCAGGCCAGGCCAGGCCAGGCCAGGCCAGGTCCAGGCCCAGAACAGGCCAGGCCAGTGCCAGGCCAGGCCAGGCCAGGGCCAGGCCAGGGCCAGGCCAGGCCAGGGCCAGGCCAGGCCAGGGCCAGGCCAGGCAGGCCAGGTTCAGCCAGGCCAGGTTAGGCCAGGCCAGGCCTAGGTTAGGCTAGGTTAGGCCAGGCCAGGGCCAGGGGCCAGGGCCAGAGATAGGCCAGGGCAGGCCAGGCCAGGCCAGGCCAGGCCTGCCAGGCCAGGCCAGGCCAGGCCAGGCCTAGGACAGGCCAGGCCAGCAGGCCAGGGCAGGCCAGACCAGGCCAGGGCTAGAGCCAGGCCAGGTCCAGGGCCAGGCCAGGCCAGGGCCAGGCTAGGCTAGGCCAGGCCAGGGCCAGGCATTGCCAGGCCAGGCCAGGCCTGGGCCAGGGCCAGGCCAGGGCCAGGCCAGGGCCAGGGCTAGGCCAGGACAGGGCCTGGGGCCAGGTCCAGGCCTAGGACCAGGCCAGGCCAGGCCAGGCAGCCAGGAGGCAGGCCAGGCCAGGCCAGAGCCAGGCCAGGCCAGGGCCAGGGCCAGGCCTAGGCCAGGCCAGAGCCAGGCCAGGCCAGGGCCTACAGTGAGGCCAGGGCCAGGCCAGGCCAGGCAGGTGCACAGTGCTGGGGTCAGGCCAGGCCAGGCCAGGCCTGGGAGGCCAGGCCAGGCCATGAACAGGCCAGGCCTAGGGCCAGGGCCAGGCCAGATTAGGCCACAGGCCAGGCCAGGGCCAGGCCAGGGCCATGGCAGGGCAGGGCCAGGGCCAGGTCAGGGCCAGGACAGGCCCAGGCCAGGCAGGCCAGGCCCAGGTCAGGCTGGAGCCAGGAGTCAGGTCAGGCCAGGTTAGGGCCAGGCTTAGGCCAGGCCAGGGAAGAGGCCTAGACTAGGGCCAGGCCAGAACAGGCCAGGCCAGGCCAGGGGCCAGGGCCAGGCCAGGCCAGGCCAGGCCAGGCCAGGCCAGGCCAGGCCAGGCCACGGTCAGGCCAGGCCAGGCCAGGCCAGAGGAGGCCAGGGCCAGGCCAGGCCAGGCCAGGCTGGCCAGGCTAGGCCAGGCCAGGCCAGAGCCAGGCCAGGCCAGGGCCAGGCCAGGCCAGGCCAGGCCAGGGCCAGGGCCAGGGCCAGGGCCAGGCCAGGCCAGGCCAGGCCAGGCCAGGCCAGGGCCAGGCCAGGCCAGGCCAGGCCAGACTCCAGGCCAGGCTGCCAGGCCAGGCCAGGCCAGGCCAGGCCAGGCCAGGCCAGGCCAGGCCAGGCAGGCAGGCCAGGCAGGGTGCCAGGCCAGGCCAGGCCAGGCACAGCCAGTGCCAGGCCAGGCCAGGCCAGGCCAGGCAGGCCAGGCCAGGGGCAAGGGGCAGGACTAGGGGCCGAGGCCAGGCCAGGCCAGGCCAGGCAGGGCCAGGGGCCAGAGCCAGGCCCAGGTCAGGCCAGTGCCAGGCCAGGCCAGGCCAGGGCCAGGCCAGGCTTGCAGGCCAGGCCACAGGCCAGGCCAGGCCATGGCCCAGGCCAGGCCAGGGCCAGGCTGGGGGCCAGGCCAGGGCCAGTGCCAGGGCCAGGCTCAGGCCAGGCCAAGGCCAGGCCAGTGCCCAGGCCAGTGCCAGGCCCAGGCCCAGGACTCCAGGCCAGTGCAGCCCAGGGCAAGCCCAGGCCCAGTGCCAGGCCCAGGCCAGGATCAGGCCTAGGCCAGGCCAGGGCCAGGCCAGGCCAGGACTAGGCCAGGCCACGGGCAGGGCAGGGCAGGAGCAGGGAAGGGCATGGCCAGGGGGCCAGGCCAGGCCAGGCAGGCCAGGCCAGGCCAGGGCCTGGGCCTAGGGTCAGGCCAGGCCAGGGCCAGGCCAGGCCAGGCGCCAGGCCCCAGGCCAGGGCCAGGGCCAGGGCCAGGCCAGGTTAGGTTAGGCAGGATTAGAGCCAGGGCCAGGCCAGGGCCAGAGCCAGGCCAGGGCTAGGCCAGGTTTGGGCCAGGGGCAGGGTTAGGCCAGGGTCAGGCTGAGGCCAGGCCAGGGCCAGGCCACTGCCAGGCTAGGCAAGAAGAGGCCAGGGGCCAGGCCAGGCCATTGTCAGGGTCCGTGCCAGGCTGAGGCCAAGGCCATGGGCAGGGCAGGGGGAAGGCATGGGTCAGGGCCAGGCTAATGTTAGGCCAGGGTTAGGTTAGGCCAGCAGGAGCAGGCCAGGGCTATGGCCATGGTCATGGCCAGGCCCAGCTTTAGGCCAGGACAGGCCAGGCCAGGGCCAGGCCAGGGCCAGGCCAGGCCAGGCCAGGCCAGGCCAGGTTAGGGCAGGTTAGGCCAGGCTTGGGGTCAGTGATAGGCCAGGCTAGGCCCAGGCCAGGGCCAAGGCCAGGATCAGGGCCAGGGCCAGGCCAGGGCCAGGGCCACGGCCAGGGCCAGGTCCAGGCAAGGGTCAGCATTAGGATAGGGCCAGGCCAGGGCAGGGCCAGGCCAGCTTTAGGCCAGGGCCAGAGGGCCAGGCCAGGCCAGGCCAGGGCCAGGCCAGGCCACGGCCAGGGCCATGGTTAGGCCAGGCCCAGGCCAGGCCAGGGGCCAGGCTAGGTGAGTGAACAGAGCTTAGGACAGGGTGAGAAGGCAGGCCATGGCCAGGCAGGCCAGGCCAGGGGCTGGTCAGGCCAGTGCCAAGCCTATTGTCAGGCCATGTTAGGCCAGGCCAGGCCAGGCCCAGGCTAGGCCCAGGCCAGGCCAGCCAGGCCATGCTTTAGGGCCAGGGCCTAGAGCCAGGATCAGGCCAGTGCCAGTACTGTGGTCAGGCCAGGGCCAGGCCAGGCCAGGGCAGGCCAGGCAGCACCAGGCCAGGGCAAGGCCAGAGCCAGGCCAGGCCAGGGCCAGGCCTAGGCCCAGGACAGGCCAGGCCATGGTCATGGCCAGGCCTGTGCCAGGCCAGGCCATGGGCAAGCCAGGTGCAGGGCACGGCCAGCAGGGTGCAGGGCCAGTGCCAGGACAGGTCAGGCCAGTGCCTGGGCCAGGCCAAGGCCAGGCACAGGGCCCAGGACAGGCCAGGGCCCAGGGCCCAGGCCATGGCCAGGCCAGGCCAGGGCCAGGGCCAATGCCAGGGCAGGGCCAGTGCCAGGGCCAGGGCCACGGCCAGGCAAAAGCCCAGGCCAGGCCAGTGCCTCAGGCCAGAACCAGGCCAGGCCCAGGCCAGGCCAGTGCTACAGGCCAGGCCAGGCCAAGACTAGCCTAGACTCCAGGCCCAGGCCCAGGCCAGTAGCCAGTGCCAGGCCAGGGCTGGCACAGTGCCAGGCCAGGCCAGGCCTAGGGCCAGGCAGGTCCGCGGTCAGGGCCTGGGGCTGGGACCAGGACAAGGGCCAGGCCAGCTGCCACTGCCAGGCCAGGGCCAGAAGAGGCCTAGACTTCAGGCCAGGCCAGAACAGGGCCAGGCCAGGACCAGGCAGGGCCAGGCCACAGCTAGGGCCAGGCGCAGGGGCAGGGACAGGCTGGCAGAGGCAGGACTAGGGCCGAGGGCAGTGCTAGGCCAGGGCCAGGCCAGGCAGGGCAGGGCCAGGCCTGGGGGCCAGTGCCAAGGCCAGGCTTCAAAGCCAGGGCCATGTCCAGGACAGGGCCAGGACCAGGCCTAGGCCAGAGGTGGCAAGGGCAGGATTAGGGCCAGGTGAGGCTAGTGCTAGGCTAGGCTAGGCTAGGTTAGGCCAGGCCAGGCCAGGCCAGGCCTGGGGCCAGTGCCAGGGCCAGGCCTAAAGCCAGGGCCATGTCCAGGACAGGGCCAGGACCAGGCCAGGCCAGAGGTGGGCCAGGCCAGGATTAGGGCGGAGGCCAGTGCCAGGCCAGGCCAGGCCAGGCTGGGCCAGGCCAGGCCAGGCCAGGCCAGGGCCAGGCCAGGCCAGGCCAGGCCAGGGCCAGGCTCAGGCCAGGCTAGGGCCAGGTTAGGCCAGGCAAGGGCCAGTGCCAGGGCCAGGGCCACACCCAGGGCCAAGGCCAGGCCAGTGCTTAGGCCAGTGCCAGGCCTAGGCTCAGGACTAGGCCAGTGCAGGCTCAGGGCAGGGCAGGCCAGGGCCAGGCCTTTAGGCCCAGGATTAGGCCCAGGACCAGGCCAGGGCCAGGCCAGGCCAGGACTAGGACCAGGCCACGGGCAGGAGCCAGGACCAGGAGCAGGAGCAGTGCATGGCCTGGAGCCAGGGCCAGGCCAGGCCAGGCCTTGGCCAGGCCAGGGCCTGGGGCTTAGGCCTATGGCCAGGCCAGGTCCAGTGACAGGGCTAGGGCCATGGCCAGTGCCAGGACCAATGCCAGGCCAGGCCATGGCCAGTGCCAGAGGCCAGAGGCAGAGGCAGGGCAGGGGCAGGGCCTGGGCCTGGGGCCAGGCCATCTCAGGCTGGGCCAGGCCAGGCCTAGGCCAGGGCCCAGGCCTAGGCCCAGGCCAGGCCAGGAGACCAGGGCCAGGACAGGCCAGGGCCAGGGCCAGTGCCCAGGCCAGGGCCAGGGCAAAGGCCAGGACTAGGCCCAGGCCAGTGCCAGGCCAGGGCCAGGACTCAGAGCCAGGGCCAGGGCCAGGCCAGAGCCAGGACTAGGCCAGGGCCTGGCCTGGGGCCAGGCAGGGCCAGGCCAGGGCCAGGGCCTGGGGTCAGGCCAGGCCAGGGGCTAGCATCACTGTTAGGCCAGGCAAGAAGAGGCCTAGACTTAGGCCAGGCCTAGCATTAGGGTCCGGGCCTGGGTTAGGGGCCACGGCACGGGAAGGGAGGGCAGGGCAGAAGGCAGGGAAGGGCAGGTGCTCAGGCTAGGCCAGGCCAGTGCCAGGCTGGGACAGTGCCAAGGCCAGCCAGGCCACAGGCCAGGGCCCAGGCCTTATGGTCATGGCCAGGCCTAAGCCAGGGCCAGGACAGGCCAGGGCCAGGGCAAGGCCAGGGCCAGGCCAGGGCCATGGCCAGGACAAGGCCTAGGGCAGGCAGTGCTAGGCCAGGATCAGGCCAGACTAGGCCAGGCCAGGCCTAGGCCAGGGCCATGGCCAGGCCAGGGCCAGGGCCAGTGCCAGGGCCAGGGCCATGGCCAGGGCCAGGCCAAGACAAGGGCCAGGCTAGGCCAGGCCAGGCCAGGGCCATGGCCAGGCTAGGGCCAGGGCCAGTGCCAGTGCCAGGCCATGGCCAAGGCCAGGTCCAGGCAAGGCCAGGCACCAGGCCAGGCCAGGACAGGGCAGGCCAGCCTTAGGCCAGGGCCCAGAGCCAGGGCCCACGGCCAGGCCAGGACCAGGCCAGGGCCAGGCCACTTTAGAGCCAGGAGCCAGGCCAGGCCAGGCCAAGGCCATGGCCAGGCCACGGCCAGGCCAGGCCACGGTCACGGCCAGGCAGTGAGAAACAGAGCCTAGGCCAGGGCCAGTGCCAGGCCATGGCCAGGCCAGGCCAGGCAGGCCAGGCCAGGCCAGGGCCAGGCCATGGCCAGAGCCAGGCCAGTGCCAGTGCCAGAGCCGGGCCAGGCCAGGGCCAGGCCAGGGCCACGGTGAGAGCCAGGCCAGGCCAGGCCAGGGCCAAGCGCCAGGCCCGGCCAAGGCCAGGAGGGGCCGGGCTTAGGCCCAGGCCAGGGCTCAGGCCTAGGCCAGAGCCAGGCCAGGCCAGGCCAGGCCACGGGCAGGGCAAGGGCAGGCCAGCAGCCTGGGTGCAGGGCCAGGGCCAGGCCAGGACAGGGCCTCAGGCCAGGCCTAGGCCAGGGCTAGGGCCAGGCCAGGACGGGCCAGGGAGGCCAGGGGCCAGGGCCAAGGCCAGGCCAGGCCTAGGGCCAGGCCAGGGGCAGGGCAGGCCGAGGCCAGGGCTGGTGCCAGGGCCAGGGCCATGGCCA
>CAKJTW010000781.1:0-18306 GCA_917880005.1 Nanger dama
ATCATTAGGGTTGGGGTTGGGGTTAAAGTTGGGGTTGGGGTTGGGGTTAGGTTTGAGGTTGAGGTTAGGGGTTGGGACTGGGGTTGGGGTTAGGGGTTGGGTGTGGTTGGGTTTAGGGTTGGGGTTGGGGTTGGGGTTGGGGTTGGGGGTTAGGGTTGGGAACTGGGGTTGTTGCTTTGGGGGTTGGGGTTAGGGTTAGTGTTGGGTTACAGTTAGAGTTAGGGTTGGTGTTAGGGTTAGTTTGGGGTTGGTGGTAAGTTTATGGTTCGGCCTAGGGATAGGTTTAGGACTAGGGCAGTGCTGGGGGCTGGGATTGGGGCTGGGGCTAGGGGCTGGGATTAGGGTTAGTGTTTGGTGTTATGGTTAGTGTTAGAGTTAAGTAGGGATAGAGTGAGGGGTTGGGGTTAGCGTTAGGGATAGTGTTGGGGTTAATGTTGGGGTTAGGGATTGGGGTAGGGGGTTCGGGTGGGTTTGGGGGTTGGGGTTAGGGAAGAGTTTGGGCTGAGATGTGTTGGGGTTAATGTTGAGGTTGGGGTTAGAGTTGGGCCTAGGCCTAGGGTTAGGGGTTGGGGTAGGGTTGGGTAGGGTTGGTGGGGTTAGGTTTGGGGGTAGGTTAGCATTACTTGGTTTTATGTTAGGTTTGGGGTTGGGTTTGGGGTTTGGGGTTAGGGGTTGGGGGTTGGGATTAGGGTTGGGGTTGGGGTTAGTGTTGGGGTAGGGGGTTGGGGTTAGGGTTGGGGGCTAGGGGTTGGGGTTAGGGGTTGGGTTAGGGGTTAGGGTTTAGGTTTAGGGTTAATGTTAGGGTTATGAAGTTCGGGCAAGTGTTACTCTAGGTTTAGGGTTAGAGGGGTTTAGCTTTGGGGTTGGGGTTATGGTTAGGGTTAGGGGTTAGGGATAGGGGTTGGGTTTATGGTTACGTTTTGGTTTGGGGTTAGGGTTGGGGTTAGCGTTACTCTTAGGTTTGGGGTTGAAGAGTTTGGGGTTGGGGTTAGGGTTGGGATTAGGGTTGGGAAAAGGTTATGGATAGGGTTTGGCTGAGGATAGGGTTAGGGTTAGGTTTAGGGTTTGGTTTAGGGTTAGGGGTTAGGGTTTGGTTTGGGGTTAGGGGTTAGGGTTAGGTTTAGGGTTAGCGTTACTCTTGGGTTTAGGGTTAGAAGGGTTTAGGGTTGGGGTTGGGGGTTGGGGTTTGGTTTAGGGTTAAGGTTAGGGTTGGGATTGGGGTAAGTGTTACTCTTGGGTTTACGGTTAGAAAGTTAGGGATAGGGTTAGGGTTATGGTTAGGGATTAGGGGTTGGGGTTATGGTTGGGTGTTAGGGTTAGGTTTTGGTTTGGGGTTAGGGGTTAAGGTTAGGGTTGGAGTTAGCTTACTCTTAGGTTGGGGTTAGAAAATATTTAGGATTAGGGTTAGTGTTAGGGATAGGGTGAGGGTTGGGGTTTTGGTTAGGGATAGTGTTGGGGTTAGTTTGGGGTTTGGTTTAGGGTTAGGGTTGGGGTTAAGTTTGGGGTTTGCGTTACTCTTGGGTTTAGGAATAGAAGAGCTTTGGGGTTGGGGTTGGGGCTTAAGGTTGGGGTTAGTGTTGGGGTTGAGCTTAGGGTTAGGGGTTTGGTTTAAGGGGTAGGTTGGGGTTAGCGTTACTCTTAGGTTTAGGGTAAAGAGGTTTGGGGTTACGGTTGGGGTTAGGGTTGGGGTTCGTGTTGGGGTTAGGCTTAGGTTGAGGTTTGGTTTGGGGTTAGGAGTTGGGCTTGGGTTTGGTTTGGGGTTAGGGTTAGGGTTAGGGTTAGGGTTGGCATTACTCTGAGGTTTAGGGTTAGAAAGGGTTTGGGGTTAGGGTTGGGGTTGGGGGTTGGGGTTAAGGTAAGGGGTTAGGTTTTGGGTTGGGGTTTGGTTTGGGGTTGGGGTTTAGGGTTGACTTAGGGTTAGGGTTACAGTTAGGGTTAGTTTGGGGTTAGGGTCAGGGGTCAGGATCAGGGTTATGGTTAGGGTTAGCGTTAGGGTTACCATTGGCGTTAGGTTAGCGTTAGTTTAGGGTTAGGTTTAGGTTTAGGGGTTGGTGTTAGTGTTAGGTTTGGGGTTGGGGGTTAGGTTTAGGGGTTAGTGTTGGGGGTTGTTAGGAGTTGAGGTTTAGGGTTCAGGTTGGGGTTGGGGTTAGGGTTGTGGTTGAGGATAGGAGTTGGGACTGGGGTTGGGGTTAGGGTTGGGATTGTGGTTGGGTTTAGGGTTGGGTTTTGGGTTGGGGTTGGGGAAGAGTTTAGGCTTAGGATATGTGTTAGGGTATGTTAGGGTTAGGGTTAGAGTTGGGCCCGTGGTTAGGGGTTAGGGTTAGGGTAGGGTTAGGGTGGGGTTGGTGGTGGGGGTTAGGTTGGGGTTAAGGTTAATATTACTATTAGGTTTGTTGTTGGGTTTCGGGTCAAGTTTGGGATTAGGGGTTAGGGTTAGGGTTGAGGGTTAGGATTGGGGTTGGGGTTAGGGTTGGGGTAGGGATTAGGGTTAGGGGTGGGGTTAGTGTGGGGGTTAGGGTTGGGGTTGGGGTTATGGTTAGTGTTCGGGATAGCGTTACTCTTAGGTTTATGGTTAGAAGGTTTGGGGTTGGGGTTATGGTTGGGGTTAGGGGTTTTGTTTAGGGTTGGGGTTAGGTTTAGGGTTACGGTTAGCATTACTCTTAGGTTTAGGGTTAGAAGGGGTTTAGGTTTAGGGTTGGGGATAGTGTTGGTGTTTTGGTTGGGGTTGGGGTTACAGTTGGGGTTGGGGTTGGGGTTGGGGGTCAGGCTTAGGGTTAGTTGGGGGTTGGGGTGGGGTTGGGGTTAGGGTTAAGTTTGGGGTTAGGGTTAGGGTTGGGGTTTGGGTTATAGTTGGGGTTGTGGTTGGGGTTGGGGTCAGGGGTTAGGGTTGGGATTTAGGGTTATTGTGGGGTTAGGGTTATGGTTAGGGGTTAGTGTTAGGTTTTGGGTTTAGGATTAGTGTTAGGGTTAGTGTTAGGGCTAAGGATAGGGTTGGGGCTCGTGTTAGGTTTGGGGTTACGGTTAATATTAGGGTTGGGGTTAGGTTTAGTTTAGTGTTAGGGTTGGGTTAGTGTTACTCTTAGGGGTTTGGGTTGGGGTTGGGATTGGGGTTGGGGTTAGGGGTTGGGGTTTGGGGTTAGGATTGGGTTAGGGTTGAGGCTTAGGGTTAGGGGTTGAGTTAGGAGTGTGTAGAGTGTGGGTGTGGGGTTAGGATTGGGGTTACGGTTAGGGGTAGGGGTTAATATTGGGGTTGGGGGTAGTTGTTGGGGATTGGTTGGGGTCAGGGTTGAGGTTAGTTCTATGGTTGGTTGGGTTTTTGTTGGGGTTAGGATTGGGGTTAGTGTTAGTGTTAGGGTTAGGGGTAGAAAGGGTTAGGGCTAGGACTAGGGCTAGGGTTAGGGTTATGGTTATGGTTGGGTTTAAGGCAAGGGTTAGGAGTTGGGGTTTGGGTATAGGGTTAAAGTTAGGGGTTGCGGTGAGTGTTAGGGTGAGGCTTTGGATAAGGTTGGTGTTGGGGTTGGGATTTAGAGATTAGGGGTAGGGTTATGGTTGGGGTTGGTGCTGAGGTTGGTTGGGTCTGGGGCTGGGGCTGGGAAAGTGCTTGTCTGCGGCTAGGGTTAGGGTTGGTGTTGGGTGAGATTATGGTTAGCGTTAGGGTAGGTTTGGGGTTGGGTTGGGGTTAAGGTTGGGGTAGAAGTAGGGGTAGGGATGGGTTAGGTTTGGGGTTGGGTTAGTTTGGGGTTAGGGGGTAGGGGAAGGGGTAGGGTTAAAGGTATGTGTGGGTTAGTGTTAGGGTTAGTATTAGGGTTAGGGTTGGGGTTGGGTTAGGGTTGGGGTTAGGGGTTAGGGGTTAGGTTGGGGTTTGGTTTGGGGTTAGGGGTTAGGTTTGGGTTGGCGTTACTCTTAGGTTTGGGGTTGAGAAGGTTTAGGGTTTGGTTTAGGGTTGGGTTTGGGGTTAGGGTTAGCGTTACTCTTGGGTTTAGGGTTAGAAAGGTTTGGGGGTTGGGGGTTAGTGTTAGGGATAGGGTTGGGGTTGGGGTTTTGGTTGGGATAGGTTTGGGGTTGGGTTTGGGGTTTGGTTTAGGGTTAGGGTTGAGTTGGGCTAGCGGTACTCTTAGGTTAGGGGGAGGTTGGGGGTTACAGTGGGGTTGGGGTTAGGGGTTAGTGTAGGGGTTTGGTTGGGGTTAGGTTTGGGGTTGCGTTTGGGGTTTGGTTTGGGAGGGTTAGGGTTGGGGTTAGCGTTACTCTTGGGTTTGGGGTAAGAAGAGTTTTGGGGTTACGGTTGGGGTTAGGGTTAGGGTTAGTGTTAGGGTTAGGCTTAGGGTTAGGGTTTGGTTTGGGTTTAGGGGTTTGGTTTAGGGTTGGGGTTAGGGTTGGGGTTGGCTTTACTCTTGGGTTTAGGGGTTAGAAGGGTTTAGGGTTAGGGTTGGGGTTAAGGTTAGGTGTTCTGGTTCACGTTAGGGTTGGGGTTCGGGTTAGCGTTACTCTTAGGTTTAGGATTAGAAGAGGTTGGGGTTAGGGTTTGGGTTGGGGCTTTTGGTTGGGTTAGGTTTACTATTGGGGTTAGGGTTGGGGTTAGGTGTTAGGGGTTAGGAGTGGGGTTGGGTGTTGGGGTTAGGGTTAGGGTTAGGGAAGGGATTGGGGTTTGTGTTGGGGTTGGGTTGGAGATGTGGTTGGGGTTGGGGTTGAAGAGGTTGGAGTTAAGGATGGGATTGGGGTTGGGGTTAGGGTTGTGATTGTTGTTTGGTTTGGGGTTTGGGTTTGGGTTAGCATTAGAAGTTGGGGTTAGGATTAGGGTTGGGGGTTAGGAGTTAGGTTTGGGGTTAAGGTTAGGGTTTGGTTTAGGGTTGGGGTGGGAGGGGGGGGGGGGGGGGGGGGGGGGGGTAGGGGTTGGTTTGGGGTTGGGTTAGGTTTGGGGTTGGGGTTAGGGTTAGGTTTGGGGTTGGTGTTAGCGTTAGGTTTGGGGTTAGGGTTAGGGGTTGAGCTTTGGGGTTGGGGTTATGGTTACGTTTATGGTTCGGGCTGGGGATAGGTTTGGGCTAGGGCTGAGTGCTGGGAGCTAGGGATGGGACTGGGGGCTGGGAGCTATGGTTAGTGTTGGGGGTTAGGGTTAGGGTTTAGGGTTATGGTTGGGGTTAGGGTTTGGTTTAGCTTAGGGTTACAGTGGGTTAGGGTTAGGTTTAGCGTTATTCTTGGGTTTGGAGAGTTAGAAAGGTTGACGATTATGGTTGGGGTTAGGGGTTAGGGGTGGGGTTGGGATTGGGGATAGGGTTTGGTTTGGGGTTAGGGGTTGGGGTTGGGATTAGGTGTTTGGTTGGGCTTACGGTTGGGGTTCGGGTTAGGGTTAGGGGTTAGTGTTACTCTTGGGTTTAGGGATAGAAGGAGTTTAGGGATAGGGTTAGTGCTAGTGTTGGGGTTGGGGTTGGGGGTTGTGATTAGGGTTCGGGTTACGGTTGGGGTTAGGGATAGGGTTAGGGTTTTGGTTGGGGTTAGTGTTAGGGGTTAGGGTTGGCGTTACTCTTGGGTTAAGGTTTAGAAGATTTTGGGGTTAGGGGTTGGGGTGTTTGGCTGGGGTTGGGGTTAGAGTTAGGGTTAGGGTTAGGGTTGGGGTTGGTGTTAGCGTTACTCTTAGATTAGGGTTAGAAAGAGGTTTGGGGTATGGGTTAGTGTTAGGGTTAGGGGTTTTGGTTGGGGTTAGGGTTGGGGCTGGGTTTGGGGTTGGGGTTTGGTTGGTTAGGGGTTGGGGTTTGGGTTTGAGGTTAGGGGTTAGGATTAGGGTTTGGTTTAGGAGGTTGGAGGTTTAGGGGTTAGGGTTAGGTTTGGGGTTTGGTTTAGGGTTGGGGTTAGGTTTAGGGTTAGGTTTAGGGCTGGGGTTGGAGTTAGGGGTTGGGTTGGAAAGCCCTGGAGCTTAGGATATGTGTTAGGGGTTAAAGTTAGGGGTTAGGGTTAGAGTAAGGCCTAGGGTTAGGGTTAGGGTTAGGGTTGGGTTCCGGTAGGTTTGGCGTTGGGGTTGGGTTTAGCGTTAAGGTTAGGGTTGTGGTAGGGGTTAGGGTTAGGGTGGGGTAGGGTTAGGTCAGGTTTGGGGTTAGGATTTGGGTTTTGTTGGGTTTAGGGTTACGTTTGGGGTTAGTGTTGGGTTTTAGGGTTTAGGATTAGTGTTAGAGGATTAGTGTTAGGGCTAGAGATAGGGTTGGGGCTAGGATTAGGGTTGGTGTTAGGGTTAATATTTGGGTTGGGGTTGGGTTTAGTTTGGTGTTGGGGTTGGTGTTACTCTTGGGGTTTGGGTTGGCGTTAGGGTTGGGGTTGGGGTTTGGGGGTTGGGTATGGTTTAGGATTGGGGTTAGATTAGGGTGAGGCTAGGGCTGGGGCTAGGTTTAGAGTTATTGTTAGGGGTTAGGGGTTGGTTTAGGGGTTGAGGTGTGAAGTGTGGGGTAGGGTTAGGATTGGGGTTGGGGTTGGGGTTGAGGGTTTGGGGTTAGTGTTAGGGTTAGGGTTAGGTGTTAGGGGTTAGTGTTGGGGTTAGGGTAAGGGGTCGGGGTCAGGGGTCAGGATCAGGGTCAGGGTTTATGGTTAGGTTTAGCATTAGGGTTAGCGTTGGGTTTAGGGTTGGGGTTGGGTTAGGGTTAGGGTTTGGGGTTGGGGTTGGGGTTAGTGTCAGGGTCATGGTCAGGGAGTCGGGGTCAGGGGTTTAGGGTTGGGTTTAGCATTAGGGTTAGCGTTAGGGTTGGGGTTGGGTTTAGGGTTAGCGTTAGGGGTTAGGGTTAGGGGTTGGGGTTTGGGGGTTGGGGTTAGGGTTAGTGTCAGGGGTCAGTGTCAGGGTCAGGGGTCAGAGAGTCAGGGTCAGGGTTTAGGGTTGGGTTTAGCGTTGTGGTTAGCGTTAGGGTTGGGGTTGGGGCTATGGTTGGGGTTTAGGGTTAGGGTTGGGGTTAGTTTAGGGTTAGGGTTGGGGTTGGGGTTAGGGTTGGGATTGGGGTTAGGATTGGGGTTGGGTTTGGGGTTGGGGTTAGGGTTGGGGTTGGGGTTAGGGTTAGGGTTGCGGTTGGGGTTAGGGTTAGGGTTGGGTTTAGGGTTGGGGTTAGTGTTAGGGCTGGGGTAGGGTTAGGGTTAGGGGTTGGGGTTAGTGTTAGGGGTCAGGTTTGGGGTTAGGATTTGGGGTTATTGTTGGGTTGGGGTTATGGATTGGGTTATGTTTGTGTTGGGTTTTGGGGTTTAGGATTAGTGTTAGGAGTTAGTGTTGGGGCTGGGAATAGGGTTGGGGGCTGGGGTTCGGTTAGTGTTAGGGTTAATATTAGGGTTAGGGTTGGGTTTAGTTTGGTGTTGGGGTTGGGGTTAGTGTTACTCTTGGGGTTTGGGTTGGCGTTGGGTTTGGGGTTAGAGTTTGGGGTTGGGATATGGTTTGGGATTGGGGTTGGGTGGGGTAGGGCTCGGGCTGGGATTAGGTTATTTTTAGGGTTGGGGTTGGGTTGGGGTTAGGTGTGGGGTGTAGGGGGTGGGGTTAGGATTGGGGTTACGGTTGGGGGTTGGGGTTAGGGGGTAGTGGTATGGTGATGGGTTGGGGTCGGGGTTAAGGTTAGTGCTATGGTTGGGTTAGGTTTTTGTTGGGGTTAGAGTGGGGATAGTGTTAGTGTTGGGGGGGGGGGAGGGGTGGGGCGGGGCTGGTGCATGGCTATGGCTAGGGTTGGACTAGGGTTAGGGGTTAGGATTAGGATTTTGGGATGAGGTATGTTTTGGGGTTATGGTTGGTGATAGGGGTTAATGTTGGGGTTAGGGTTGGAGTTATCAGTTAGCGGTAGGGGTGCGGGTAGGGGAATGGGTTGAGAGTTAGTGTTAGGTTTAGGGGTTTGGTTACGGTTTGGTTAGGGTTAGGGTTTATGGTTTAGGGTTAGGGTTGGGGGTTGGGTTTAGGGTTAGGGATGGAGTTAGGGTTAGGGTTCAGAGTTAAGGTTAGGGTTAGATTTGGGGTTAGGGATTAGGGATAGGGGTAGGGGTATGGGTTGGGGTTAGGTTTAGGGTTAGCATTGTGTTAGGGTTGGGGCTAGAGCTAGGATTGGGTTCAGAAATAGTGCCAGAGGTAAGACTATGGCTAGGTGTGGGGTTAGGGTTTAGGGTTGGTGTTGGGTTTAGGGTTTAATGTTGGGGTTGGGGTTAGGGAAAGAGTAAGGTTTGGATTAGTTTTGGGGTTTAGGATTAGGGTTAGGATTAAGGTTGGGTTTAGGGTTTGGGATTAGGGTCAGGGTTAGGTTTATTGGTTGGGGTTAGTGTTGGGATTGGGGGTTAAGTTTAAGGTTAGTGGTGGGTTTAGGGGTTGTGGTTAGGAGTTGGGGGGGTTAGTGTTAGTGTTGGTGTTTTTTTGGGGTTATGTTTAATGTTTGGGGTTAGGGTTGGGGTTAGGGTTTGGGGTTTTGGGATAGGGTTTGGGGTTGGGTTAAGGTTAGAGTTATAGCTTATGTTTAGGGTTGGTGTTAGAGTTCAAGATTTGGGTTTAGGATTAGGGTTAGATTTGGCGTTGGGTTGGCACTATGTTTGGGGTTGGGAGCTGGGAGCTGAGGATATGGTTGGGGCTGGGAGCTAGGGCTAAGGCAGGGGCTAGGGTTACGGTTGGGGTTAGGGATAGAGATAGAGTAAGGGTTAGGGTTGGATGAGGTTTAGGGTTAGTGTTTAGGTTTAGGGTTAGGGTTAGTGATAGGATTTGGGTTTAGGTATAGGGTTAGGGTTAGAGGTAGGTTAGGGGTTGTGGTTAGTGTTGGGTTTAGGGATAGGGTTAGGATTGGGTTAGTGTTAGTGTTAGGGTTGGGGTTTAGTGTTAGGGTTAGGGTTAGGGTTTGGGGTTTAGGGATAGGGTTAGGTTTAATGTTAGGGTTAGTGTTAGAAGTAGGGGCAGGGATAGGGGTGGTGGTTAAGGTTAGGATTAGTGTTAAGGTTAGGGTTGTGTTGGGGCTGGGGTGGGGTAGGTAGATGGGTAGTAGAAGGTTTGGGGTTGGGGTTGGGCGAGTTAGGGTTAGGACTAGGGTTGGGGTTACGGTTGGGATTAGGATTGGGGTTATGGGTAGGTTTCGGGTTGGGGTGGTTGGGGTTGGGGTTGGGGTTAGGGTGTTGGGTTTGGGGTTGGGATTAGAGTTTGAGTTGGGGTTGGGTGTTAGGTTTATGGTAGGTGTTAGGGTTAGGGATAGGGGTAGGGTAGGGGTAGAAACATTGGTTGGGGTTAGGGATAGGGTTAGAGTTGTGTTGGGGTTGGGGTTTGGGGTTTAGGGTTGGGGTTAGTGTAAGGTTAGTGTTGGGGCTAGGGATAGGGTTGGGGCTAGGTCCAGGGGCTCAGGTTGGGATTATGGTTGGGGTTTGGGGTTAAGGTAAGGGTTAGGATTAGGGTTGGGGTTTGGGGTTAGTGTTGGGGGGTTGGGTGAGGGTTAGGGTCAGGGTTGGGATAAGGTTAGGGTTAGGGTTATGGTTGGGATTTGGGATTTAGGGGTAGGGTTATGGTTGGGGTTGAGTGCTAGGGGTTGAGGTCTGGGGCTGGGGCTGGGGTTGGGGGCTGGGCTGGGTCTGGGGTTAGGGTTAGGGTTGGGTGAGTTTGGGGTTGGCGTTAGGGGTAGGGGGTGGGGTTGGGTTGGGGTTGGGGGTAGGGGTGGGAGTATGGTTGGTTTTTGGTTGGTTTGGGTTAGGGGTAGGGGTAGGGGTGGGGTTAAATGTATGTGTGGGTTAGGGTTAGGGGTTAGGGTTGGGTTAGGGTTAGGATTAGGGTTGGGGGTTGGGGGTTGGGGGTTAGGGTTGGGGTTGGGGTTAGGGTTAGGGTTTGGTTTGGGGTTGGGGGTTGGGGTTAGCGATACTCTTGGGATTAGGGTTGGTAGGGGTTTAAGGTTAGGGTTACTGTTGGGTTAGGGGTTTTGGTTGGGGTTAGGGTAAGGGTTATGGTTAGGGTTGGGGTTTGGTTTTGGGTTAGGGTTAGGGTTAGCGTTACTCTTGGGATTATGGTAGAAGGGGTTTGGGGTTACGGTTGGGGTTGGGGGTTAGGGGTTAGTGTTAGGGGTTGAGGCTTGGGGTTAGGGTTGGGGTTAGGGTTTGGTTTAGGGTTAGGGTTAGGGTTAGGGGTTAGGGTTAGGGTTAGGGTTAGGGGTTGGGGTTGCGGTTGGGGGTGTGGGGGCTGGGGCTACCGGTTGGGCTTAGGGTTGGGGTTGGGTTAGGGGTTAGGTGTAGGTGTAGTGGTAGGGGTTAGGATTAGGGTTACGGTTAGGGGGTAAGGGTTAGTAGCAGGGTTAGGGGGTAGTTGTATGGGGATGGGTTGGGGTCAGGGGTTAAGGTTAGTGCTAGGGTTGGGTTGGGTTTTTGTTAGGGTTAGGGGTGGGGTTGGTGTTGGGTTTGGGTTTGGGGCTAGAGATAGAGTTGGGGCTGGGACTGGGGCTAGGGTTGGGGTTATGGTTATGGTTTAGGTTTAGGGTAGGGGTTAGAATTGGGGTTAGGGTTTGGGGTTAAAGTTAGGGGTTGATGTGAGTGTTAGGATCGGGGTTTGGGTAAGGTTAGGGTTAGGGGTTGGGTTTTATAGTTTATGGGTTGGGTTATGGTTCGGGTTAGTGCTAAGGTTGGGTTTAGGCCTAGGGCTGGGTTGGGGTTAGGGTAGGGTTGGTGTTGGGGTTGGGTTTAGGGTTGAGGTTAGCATTACTATTAGGTTTATTGTTAGGTTTGGGGTTAGGTTTGGGTTTAGGGGTTGGGGTTAGGGTTGGGGGTTAGGATTAGGGTTGGGGTTAGTGTTGGGGGTAGGGGTTAGGGGTTGGGGTTGGGGTTAGGGTTGGGGTTAGGGTTGGAGTTGGGTTTAGGGTTAGGGATAGGGTTAGCGTTACTCTTAGGTTTAGGGTTAGAAGAGGTTTAGGGTTAGGGTTGGGGTTAGGTTTAGGGGTTGGGGCTTTTGGTTGGGGTTGGGGTTAGGGTTAGCATTACTCTTGGGTTTAGGGTTAGAAAGGGTTTGGGTTTAGGGTTGAGGTTAAGGTTGGGTGTTTTGGTTAGGGTTGGGGTTACGTTTGGGGTTGGGGTTAGGTTTAGTTTGGTGTTAGGGTTGGGGTTAGTGTTATTCGTTGGGGTTTGGGTTAGGGGTTAGGGGTTGGGTTTAGGGGTTAGGATTAGGTTTGGGGTTGGGGTTAAGATTAGGGTGGGGGCTAGTGGTTAGGTTAGGGTTGGGGTTAGGGTTAGGTTTAGTGTTAGCGTTACTCTTAGGTTTGGGGTTAGGGTTAGGGTTAGGGTTGAGTTAGGGTTAGGGTTGAGGGTTGGGATTAGGGTTAGGGTTAGGGGTTAGGGGTTAGGGTTAGGGTGAGGGTTTGGTTTAGGGTTAGGGTTGGGTTTGGTGTTAGCGTTATGTTTGGTTTAGGGTTAGAAGGTTTGGGGTTAGGGTTGGGGATAGGGTTAGGGTTGGGGTTGGGTTTGGGGTTTGGTTTAGGGTTAGGGATAGGGTTGGGTTTGGGGTTAGCGTTACTCTTGGGTTTAGGGTTAGAAAGTTGGGGTTTAGGGTTGGGGTTGGGGCTGGGGTTAGGGGTTAGGTGTTATGGTTTGGTTTTAGGGTTAGGGGTTAGGTTTGGGGTTTGGTTTAGGGTTGGGGTTAGGGTTAGGGGTTACTCTTGGGTTTAGGGTTAGAAAGGGTTTAGGGTTAGAGTTAGGGTTAGGGGGTTGGGGTTAGGGTAAGGGTTAGGTTTAGGGTTGGGGTTTGGTTTAGTGTTATGGTTAGGGTTAGGGTTGGGATTAGGGTTAGCGTTAGGGTTAGAGTTAAGTGTTAGGGTTAGGTTTAGGGTTGGGGTCAGGGTTGGGTTTAGGGTTAGCGGGTTAGGGTTAGCATTAGCGTTAGGGTTAGCGTTGAGTTTAGGGGTTAGGGTTAGGGGTTGGGGTTAGGGTTGTGTTAGGATTAGGGTTAGGGGTTGGGGTTGAGTGTTAGTGTTGGGGGTTATCGTTAGGGTTAGGGTTGGGGTTAAGGTTGGGGTTGGGGTTAGGGTTGAGGTTGAGGTTAGTGTTGGGACTTGGGTTGGGGTTAGGGTTGGGATTGTGGTTGGGTTTAGGGTTGGGGTTGGGGGTTAGGGGTTAGGGTTGGGGGTTAGGGGTTGGGGTTTGGGGTTAGGATTGGGGTTAGGGTTAGTTTAGCGTTAGTGTTGAGTTTATGGTTTGGGCTAGGGATAGGTTTAGGACTAGGGCTGGTGCTGGCGCTAGGGATTGGGCTGGGGTTAGGGCTGGGGTTGGGGTTGGTGTTTGGTGTTATGTTTGGGGTTAGGGTTAAGTGTGGGGATAGGGTGAGGGGTTGGGGTTGGGGTTAGGGATAGTGTTAGGGTTAGGTTGGGGTTGGGGGATGAGGGTGGGGGTTGGGGTTGGGGTTTTGGGGTTAGGGTTGGGGAAGAGTTTAGGCTTAGGATATGCGTTAGGGTTATAGTTGGGGTTGGGGTTGGGGTTGGGCCTGGGGCTGGGGTTAGGGGTTAGGGTAGGTTTGGGGTGGGGTTGGTGTTAGGGGTTGGGTTTGGGGTTAAGGTTAGCATTACTTTGGGTTTATTGTTAGGTTTGGGGGTTTGGGGTTGGGGTTAGGGGTTGGGGTTAGGATTAGGGGTTAGGGTTGGGGTTGGGGTAGGGGTTAGGGTTAGGGTTGGGGATAGGTTTGGGGTTGGGCTTGGGGTTAGCGTTACTCTTAGGTTTGGGGTTAGAAGGGTTTGGGGTTGGGGTTGGGGTTGGGGTTAGGGTTGGGTTGGGGTTGGGGTTGGGGTTTGGTTTAGGGTTAGGGTTGGGGTTAGGATTAGCGTTACTCTTGGGTTTAGGGTTAGAAGAGGTTTGGGGTTCAGGTTAGGGTTGGGAATAGGGTTAAGTTAGGGGTGTTGGTTAGGGATAGTGTTAGGGTTGGTTTTGGGGGTTTGGTTTAGGGTTAGGGTTTAGGGTTTGGTTTAGGGTTGGGGTTGGGGTTGGGTTTGGGGTTAGCGTTACTCTTGGGTTTAGGGTTAGAAGAGGTTTAGGGTTAGGGATAGGGGTTGGGGTTGGGGTTAGTGTTGGGGTTGGGGTTATGTTTGGGGTTTGATTTGGGGTTAGGTTTGGGGTTGGGTTTGGGGTTAGGCGTTACTCTTAGGTTTGGGGGTTAGGTGGAAGTGTTTAGGGTTATGGTTGGGGTTGGGGTTTGGGTTAGGGTTAGGGTTAGGGTTAGGGTTTGGTTTAGGGGGGTTGGGGTTTGGGTTAGGGGTTAGGGTTGGGGGGTAAGGTTAGTTGGGGTTAGGTTTAGGGTTTGGGGTTTGGTTTGGGGTTAGGGTTAGGGGTTGGTGTTTGGGGTTAGCGTTAGGGTTAGGGTTACTGTTAGGGTTAGGTATAGGGTTAGGGTCAGGGTAGGGTCAGGGTCAGGGTGGTGTTAGGGTTAGCGTTAGGGTTACCATTAGCGTTAGGGTTAGCTTTAGGTTTAGGGTTGGGGTTAGGGTTAGTGTTAGGATAAGGGGTTGGGGGTTAGCGTTAGTGTTGTGTTTGGGGGCTAGGTTGGGTTTGGGGTTGGGTTGAGGTTGAGGTTGGGGTTGGGACTGGGGTTGGGGTTAGGGTTGGGATTGTGGTTGGGTTTAGGGTTGGGTTTGGGGTTAGAGTGAGGTTGGGGGTTGGGGTTAGGGGTTAGGATTGGGGTTGAAGTTAGCGTTGGGGTTGGGGTTAGGGTTAGGGTTGGGTTACAGTTAGGGGTTGGGGTTGGTGTTAGGGTTAGTTTGGGGTTGGTGTTAAGTTTATGGTTCGGGTTAGGGATAGGTTTGGGACTGGGGCTAGTGCTGGGGCTAGGGATTGGGCTAGGGGCTGGGGGCTGGGGTTAGGGTTGGTGTTTGGTGTTATGTTTGGGGTTAGAGTTAAGAGTAGGGATAGGGTGAGGGTTAGTGTTAGGGTTAGGGATAGTGTTAGGGTTAAGGTTGGGGTTAGGGATGAGGGTTGGGGTTGGGGTTGGGTTTTGGGGTTGGGGTTAGGGAAGAGTTTGGGCTTGGGATGTGTGTTGGGGTTATAGTTAGGGTTGGGGTTAGAGGTTGGGGCCTGGGGCTGGGGTTGGGGTTAGGGTTGGGGTTGGGGTGGGGTTGGTGTTGGGTTAGGTTTGGGGTTAGGGTTAGCATTAGTTTGGGTTTGTTGTTAGGTTTGGGGTTAGGTTTGGGGTTTAGGGTGAGGGTTGGGCTTGGGGTTAGGATTAGGGTTGGGTTTGGGGTTGGGGTAGGGGTAAGGGTTGGGGTTGGGGTTAGGGTTGGGGTTGGGGGTTAGGGGTTTGGTTAGGGATAGTGTTCAGGTTAGTTTTAGAGGTTGGTTTGGGGTTAGGGGTTAGGGTTAGGGTTTGGTTTAGGATTAGGGTTATGGTTGGGTTTATGGTTAGCGTTACTCTTAGGTTAGGGTTAGAAGGGGTTTAGGGTTGGGGTTAGGGATGGGGCTTGGGGTTGGGGTTAGTGTTAGGGTTAGGGTTATGTTTGGGGTTTGGTTTAGGTTAGGGTTGGGGTTAGTTTAGGGTTAGCGTTACTCTTAGGTTTAGGAGTAAGAAGAGGTTTAGGGTTACTGTTAGGGTTGGGTTTAGGGTTAGGGTCAGTGTCAGGGTCAGGGGTTATGGTTGGGGTTAGCGTTAGGGTTACCATTAGCGTTAGGGTTAGCGTTAGTTTGGGGGTTAGGTTTAGGTTTCGGGTTAGGGTTGGTGTTGGGGTTGGCGTTGGGGGTTAGGTTTAGGGTTAGTGTTAGGGGTTAGCGTTGGGGTTGCGGTTAGGTTTAGGTTGGGGTTGGGGTTATGGTTGTGGTTGAGGTTAGGGTTGGGACTGGGGTTGGGGTTAGGATTGGGATTGTGGTTGGGTTTAGGGTTGGCTTTGGGGTTAGGGGTTGGGGTTGGGGTTACGTTGGGTTACAGTTGGGATTGGGGTTGAGGTAGCGATAGGGGTTGGGGTTAGGGTTAGTGTTTGGTTACAGTTAGGGTTAGGGTTAGGGGTTGGGGCTAGGGATATGTTTAAGACTAGGGCTACTGCTGGGCTAGGGATGGGTCTAGAGCTGGGGCTGGGTTGGGGTTGGTGTTTGGTGTTGTGGTTGGGGTTGGGGTTAGGGGTGGGGATAGGGTTAGGGGGTTGGGGTTGGGGTTGGGGATAGTGTTGTGGTTAGGTTTGGGTTGGGGATTAGGGTTGGGGTTGGGGTTAGGGTTGGGTGGGTTAGGGAAAGAGTTTAGGCCTGGGATATATGTTAGGGGTTAAAGTTAGGGTTAGGAGTTGAGGTTAGGCCTAGGGCTGGGGTTGGGATTAGGTGTAGGGTTAGGGAAGGTTTGGCGTTGGGGTTGGGTTTAGGGTTAAGGTTAGCGTTACTGTTAGGTTTATTGTTGGGGTTGGGATTAGGGGTTGGGGTTTACGGTTGGGGTTGGGGTTAGGGGTTAGGATTAGGGTTAGGGTTAGGGTTGGTGTTAGGGTTAGGTTTGGGGTTAGGGGTTGGGGTTAGGGTTAGTGTTGGTTTTGGGTTGGGGTTAGGGTTGGGGTTAGGATTAGGGTTAGGGTTAGGGTTGGGGTTTGGGTTTAGGGGGGTTAGGGTTGGGGTTAAGGTTAGGGTTAATGAGTTTGGTTTAGGAGTTGGGGTTAGTGTTATTGTTAGGGTTGGGGTTTGGGGTTTGGGGTTAGGGTTGGAGTTATGGTTGGGGTTGAGGTTGGGGTTAGGGTTGGGGTTTTGTTAGGGTTGGGGTTGGTGTTGGTGTTAAGGGTTTTGGTTAGGGTTGGGGTGAGGTATTGGTGTTAGGGTTAGGGGTTGGGTTTGGTGTTTAGGGTAATGGTTAGGGTTGGGGTATAGGTTTAGGGTTAGGGTTGGGGTATAGGGTTGGCATTAGGGTTAGGGGTTAGTATTGGGGTTAGGGTCAGTGTCTGGGTCATATCGGGGCCTGGGTCATGATCAGGGTCAGGGGTTTATGGTTAGGGGTTAGCGTTAGAGTTAGCATTAGCGTTAGGGTTAGCGTTGGGATTAAGGTTTGGGGTTGGGGGTTAGGGGTTGGGGTTAGTGTTAGGGTTAGGGTTATGGGTTATAGTTAGTGTTAGGGGTTGGGGTTATGGTGGAGTAGGGGTTAGGGGGTTGGGGTTGGGGTTAGCGTTGGGATTGGGGTTGGTGTTATGATTGCGGTTGGGGGTTAGGGTTAGGGTTTTGGTTAGGGTTAGGGTTGGGATTGGTGTTAAGGTTGGGTTGGGTTGGGGTTAAGGTTGGGGTTAGTGTTAGGGTTGGTGTTAGGGTTAGGGTTAGGGTTAGGTTTGGGGTTAGGGGTGGGGGTTGGGGTTAGGGATAGTGTTAGGGGTTAGGTTTGGGGTTAAGGTTTGGTTTGGGGTTGGGGTTAGGGTTCCGGTTGGGGTTTGGGTTGGGTGTAAGGTTAGGGTTAGGGTTGGGGTTTGGTTACTCATGGGTTTGGGGTTAGAAGAGGTTTGGGGTTGGGGTTGGGGTTAGGGGTTGGGGTTGGGGGTTAGGGTCAGGGGTTTTTAGGGTTAGGGGTTTGGTTTGGGGTTGGGTTAGGTTTAGGGGTGGGTTAGGGTTATGGTTCGGGTTAGGGGTTGGGGTTTGGGGTTAGGGGTTTTGCTTGGGGGTTTGGGTTAGTGTTGGGGTTTGGTTTGGGGTTAGGTTTAGGATGGGTGGGGGTTGGGGGTTGGGAGCTGAGGTATATGTTTGGGACTAGGGCTGGGGCTGGGGCTGGGGTTAGGGTTGAGTGTTGATAGTTATGATTAGGGTTAGGATTAGGGTAGGGATAGGGTTGGGGGTTGGGTTGGGGTTAGGGATAGTGTTGGGGGTTAGGGTGGGGTTGGGATTAGGGTTAGGGTTAGGGTTGGTGTTTGGGGTTGGGGTTGAGGAAGAGTTTAGCTTGGGT
This sequence comes from Nanger dama, assembly GCA_917880005.1. Lineage (NCBI taxonomy): Eukaryota > Metazoa > Chordata > Mammalia > Artiodactyla > Bovidae > Nanger > Nanger dama. Next base: position 16,811 of record CAKJTW010000781.1, read on the forward strand.
TGTGTGTTAGGGTTAAAGATTGGGGTTGGGGTTAGGGATTAGGCCTAGGGCTGGGGTTAGGTTTATGGTAGGGGTTAGGGAAGGTTTGGCGTTGGGGGTTAGGTTTGGGGTTAAGGTTAGCATTACTATTTGGTTTATTGTTCGGTTGGGGTTAGGGTTGGGGTTTAGTGTGGGTTGGGGTTAGGGGTTGGGATTAGGGTTAGGGTTAGGGTTGGTGGAGGGGTTAGGGGTTGGGATTTGGGTTAGGGTAGGTTGGTGTTGGTGTTAGGATTAGGGTTGGGTTGGGGTTAGGGTGGGGTGGGGTTAGGGTTGGGGTTGGGTTGGGGTTAATGTTAGGAGGGAGGTTAGGGTAGGGGGTATGGTGGGGGTAGGTTTGGGTTTGGGGTTGGGGTTAGGGTTGGGGAATGGGGTTGGGGGTTAGGGTTGGGGTTGGGTTAGGGGTTGGGGTTGGGGGTTGGGGGTTGGGGTTGGGATTATGGTTGAGGTAGGTTTGGGTTTGGGGGTTGGGGGTTGGGGTTGGGTTTGGGGTTGGCGTTAGGGTTGGGATTGGTGTTAGGGTTGGGAGTTGGGGTTAGGGTTGGGTTTGGTGTTAGGGTTAGGGTTAGGGTTAATGTAGGGTTTGGGGTTTGGGGTTACAGTTAGGGTTGGGTTTAGGGTTTAGGGTTGGGGTTGGTTTTGGGGTCAGGTCAGGGTCAGGATCGGGGTCAGGAGTCAGGTTCAGGTTTTAGGGTTAGCTTTAGCATTGGGGTTAGTGTTGGGGTTTGGGGTTGGGGTTTGGGGTTCAGGGTTGGGCTTGGGATTGGTGGTTAGGGGTTAATGTTGGGGGTTGGGGTTGGGTTGGGTTTAGTGTTGTGGTTGGGGTTGGGGGTTGGGGTTGGGGTTAGGTTGGGGTTGGGGTGGGTTTGGGGTTATGGTTTGGGGTTAGGGTTGGGTTGGTGTTAGGGTTATGGTTGGGGTTGGGGTTAGGGTTGGGGTTGGTATTGGGGTTGGGGTTGGGGTTGGGGGCTTGGGGTTAGGGTTAGTGATGGCTTTAGGGTTGGGGTGGGTTTGGTGTTGGGGTTAGGTCTGGGGCTGGGACTAGGATTGGGGCTGAGCTAGGGCTAGGATTGGGGTTGGGGTTGTGTGAGTTTTGGGGTTAGGGGTTGGGTTGGGTGTGGGGGGTAGGTTAGGGTTTAGGGTTTGGGTTAGGGTTGGGGGTTGGTTAGGTTTCAGGGTTGGCGTTACACAGGTTTTCTTAGGTGGGTTGAGGAGCTGGGGCTAAAGGGATGGGATATTGGCTTGGGGTTGGTTAGTGTTGGGGTTAGGGTTACGGGGGTAATGTTTGGGGGAGCTTGGTTTGGGTTGGGGTTGGGGTTCGGGTTTGGTTGGTGGTGCTCTTGGGTTTAGGGTAAGAAGGGTTTGGGGTTACTGTTGGATTAGGTTTGGGAGTTGGGGTCAGGGTCAGGGGTTATGGTTATGGGTTTGGGTTGGGGTTAAAAAGGTTGCAATTGGCGTTA
>CAKJTW010000782.1:0-18292 GCA_917880005.1 Nanger dama
ACCCTAACCCTAACCTTAACCCTAACCCTAACCCAACCATAACCCCTAACCCTAACCCTAACCATAACACCTAACCCCTAACTCCATAACCATAACCCTATCCCTAAACCCTAAACCATAACCCTAACCCTAACACAAACACACCCCTACCTTAACCCTGGATGCAATCCTAAAACTAACCCTACCCCCAAACACCAACCACAACCCTAAACCTAACCCCAACCCTAGCCCCTAACACTATTCCCAACCATAAACCCAAACCCAACCCTGCATAACAATAAACCTAATAGTAATGCTAACATTATCCCTAAACCCAACCCCAACGCCAACCCTACCTTAAACCTACCCTAAAACCAGTCCCAGGCCTAACTCCCCAACCCCAACCCCAACTTTAACCCCAACACATGTCCTAAGCCTAAACACTTTCTTCAACCCCTAACCCCAAACCCAACCCTAATCCCAACCCACTCCAACCCCACTCCAACCCCTACCAAACCTAACTCCAACCCCTAACCCTAAGCAAACGTAACCCAAACCTAACCTAAACCAAACCCTAACGCTAACATCAATCCTAAGCCTAACACCAACCATAAGCCCAAACCCAACCCCAACCCTAAGCCTATCCCCAACCCCAATCCCAACCGTAACCCCAATCTTAAACCTAACCACCCAACCCCAACCCCAACCCTAACCCCAACCCAATAGAACAAATCCCAACCATAAACCCAAAGGCAACCACAACCCTAACCCCAACACCAATACCCAAACCAACATCCCAACCCCACCCTAATCCCTAACCCTAACCCCAACCCTAACCGCTAATCCTAACCCAACACCTAACTTAAAACTAATCGTAACCCGAATGTTAACCCTAACGCTGACCCGCAACCCTATTGGCTGTCCCCAACCTTAAACTTCGACCCTGACCTTGACCTTAACTTTTCCAACCCCTAATCTCCAACACTACTAACTCCTAAGGCTAAACTTAAACTTTAATGCTAATCACAACCCTGAACGGCCTAACTGTGAACCTCAACCCTAACCAAACCCCTTAACCCTACCGGAACAGCATCCCTAAAACCTAAAACCTAATACTATCCCTAACCTAACCTAACCCCAATAACCCAAAATCCTAACCCTAACCCCAACCCTAATGCCAACCCTATCCCTAAACCCAACAGTAAACCCCAACCCCAAACATAACCCTAAACTAACCGTAACCCCAAACCTAACCCAAACTTCACCCTAACCTAACCCCTAACGCCAAACCTAACCCCAAAACTAACACTAATCCTAACCCCAAGGCAAAACCCAACCCCAAACCCCGACCCTGTTCTGACCCCGACCGACCCAACCCCAAAACCACCTCAACCATAACCCACACTCTAACCCTAACCCTAACCCCTAACCCCAACCCCAACCCCAACCCCTAACCCTAACATCTACCTTAACCCTAATCCCAACCCCAACCAAACCCCCAAACCTAATCCCAACCCTAACCCTAACCCTAATCCCTAACCCTAAACCGAAGAGTAATGCTAACCCAAACCCCAAACATAACCCTTAACCATAAACCAAACCCAACCCAACCTCAGCCCCACTACAAAACCCAACAAACCCAACCCCAACCCATAACCCCAATCCCAATCTGTATCCCCAAACCTAACCCCAACCTTTGTGCACCCACTAACTCCATCCCAAACTCCAAAACTCCCCTATATCTATCCCCAAACCCAAAACCCGAGCTAACCCTAACTGTATCCAACACTAACCCTAACACTAATCTCAACCCATTCCCGACCCCATTACACCAACCGATAACCTAACCCTAACCCCAATCCTAGCCCCTAACACTAATCAAATCTCAAACCCTAACCCTAACCCAAACACACCCCTAAGAGTAACCCCTAACCTTAAACCTAACACTACCTCCAAACCCATTAACCATAATGTTAATCCAAAACTCAAACCAACCCAGCCCATAACCTAACTGCTCCAACCCAACGGTAATCCCAACCCTAAACCCAACACTAACCCTAACCATAACCCTAAACCCACAATAATCCCAAATCCCACCAAACCTAACCCAACACTCAATCCCAAATCTAACCCCAAACCCAACCCCAAACCTAACCCCCAACCCCAACCCCAACCCGAACCCCAACCCCAACCCAACTTAACCCTAAACCAACCCCAACACCAACCCTAAACCCAACCCCCCACCCAACCCCCACCCCCACACTAACCCTAACATAACCCTAACATTAACTCCTAATCCTCAACCCAAAACCTAACCTCAACTCTAAAGCCTAACGCTAACCCTAACCGTAAACCTAGCGCTAACGCTAACCCTAACACCAAACCCAACCCCAAACCCTGACCCCTGACCCTGACCCTGACCCTGACCCTAACCCCAACACTAACCCAACGGCCAACCCCAACGCTAAACCCAACACTAATCCCCGACCACCTGACTCTGACCCTGACCCTGACCCCGACCCTAACCCCAATCCTCACGCCAACACTGAAACCCTAACCCTAAACCTAACCATAACCCAACTGCTACCCTAAACCCTAACCCTAACACTAACCCTAAATCCCAACCCTCAACCTAAACTGAACCCCAAACCTAAAACCAACCCCAACCCCAACTCCACCCCAACCCTAACCCCAGCATAACCCTAACACTAACCCTAACCCCTAACTCTAAACCTAACCCCAACCCCAACCCCCACCCAACCCAAACCAGAACTTAACCCGAATGCCAACCACCAACGCCAAACTTAACCCCAAACCCTGGCCCCGACTCTGACCCCGACTGACCCAACCCCAACTGAACACCAATCAAAGACTAACCCTAACCCAAAACCCCAACCCTAGCCCTAACCCTAACCCCAAACCTAAACACTAACCCAAAGCTAAACCAAACCCTAGCCCCAAACTCAACCCTCCCCAACCTCAAACCTAACCACAATCCCAACCCTAACCCTAACTCTAAACTCAACCCCAACCCTAACCCTAATCCTAACCCGTAACCCCCCTAACACAAACCCCTAACGCTAACCCTAGCGCAAACGCTAACCCTAACCCCTAAACCTAATCCCAATCCCTAACCCCAATCCTAAACAAAACCCCTAACCCTAACCCACAACGCCTAAAGTAACGCAACCACTAACTCCTAACCTAAACCAAACCCTATCCCTAACCCCGCCCAACCCAACCCCAACTAATCCTAAACCCAAACCCCAACCCCAACCCAAACCCAACCCTAAACCTAACACTAACTCTAACTTCCAACCCCAATACCTTAGCCCCCCCCTACCCCTATCTTCAATCCCTAACCCCAAACTCACACCCCAACCTAACCGCTAACCCTAACTCAAACCTAGCCTGAACACTAAACCTAACCCTAACCCCAAACACCAAACCCTATCCCTGCCCAACCTTAACCCAACCCCGACCTAACCCTAACCCCAACCCCAACACCAACCCTAAACCCTAAACCCAACCCGAACACTAACCTTAACCCCAAACCCCAACCCTAACCCCCAAACCTAACACTAACCCCAACCCAACTGTAATCCTAAACACTAACCCAACCCTAAACAAACCCCTAAACCCAACCCTAACCCTTATCCTAACCCTAAAACTAAAACTAACCTTAATCCTAACTCCCAACCCTAACCCTAACCCCAACCCCAACCCAAACCATAACCCCAAACCCCAACCCTAACCCTAACCCTAAAAAAACCCTAACCCCCACATATCCCTTAACCCTACACCCTACTGAACACCATCACTAACTCCTAAACCACCAACCCCAACCCCACTACTTCAACCCCAACCCAACACAAAACCCAAACCTAACCCTAATCCTAACCCCAATAATAACCCCAACCCCACCCTAACCCCAACCCGTACCCACACATCCTTTAACCCCTACCTACCCCTATTTATAACCCTAATACTAACTCCTAAACCTACACCTAACCCCTAACCCCAAACCCTTACTCAAACTCCTAGCCCTCAACACTAAAACTAACCCTAACCATAACACTAAACCCTAACCCCTAACTCGTAAATTCTAACCCTAATTGCTAACACTAACTCGAACTAACTCGCCTAACCCTAACCCTAAACCTAACCCCAACCCCTAACCCTATTCCTAACTCTAACCCCTAACCATATCCCTAACCCAAACCTAATCCTAACCCTAACCCAAACCAACCCTAACTGTAACCCTATCCCTAACCCACACATACCTTTAACCGTACCCCTACCCCCATCCCTAACCCTATCTGTAACTCCTAGCCCTAGCCCAAGCCTTAGCCTTAGCCCTAACCATATCTCTAGCCCTAGCCCTAACCCTAAACATAACCCTAACCCAATCCTAAACCTAACCCTAACTTTAAGCCTAATACTAAACCTAAACCCTGAACCCAACACTAACCCTAAACGTAAGCTATAACTCTAACCTTAACCCAAACCCAACCCCATCCTGAAACCCTAAACCCTAACCCTAACCCTAACCCTAAACATTAAACCTAACCGAAAACAACACCAACACTAACCCCAACCATAACCACAACCCCTAAACCAACCCCTAACTTAACCCTAACCCCTAATACTAACACTAACCCTAACACTAACCACTAAACCTAACCCCTGACCCCAACCATAAACCCTAAACCTAACCCTAACCGAAACCCTAACCCTAACCCAACCCTAACTCTATCCCTAACCCTAACCCCAACATTAAACCCCAAACCTAACACTAACCCTAAAACCTAACCCCACACCTAGCCATAGCCCTAGCTCTGGCACTATTTCTGAACCTAATCCTAGCCCTAGCCCTAACCCTAACACAACGCTAACCCTAAACCTAACCCCAACCCATACCCCTACCCCCATCCCTAATCCCTAATCCTAAATCTAACCCTAACCTTAACTCTGAACCCTAACCCTAACTCCATCCCCAACCCTAAACACAAACCAAACCTAACCCTAAACCATAAACCCTAACCCTATCCTTAACCGTAACCAAACCCTAACCCCAACACTAATTTCAACCCATTCCCTACCCGCACCCCCTACCCCTAACCGGATAACTCTAACCCTAACCCCTAATACTAACCATAACCTCAAACCAAACCCCAACCCAAAATTCTAACCCTAACCCTAACGCTAGTCTAAGCCCCAGCCATAGCCCTAGCAATAGCCCCAGCACTAACCCTATCTCTAGCCCTAACCCTAACCCCAACACTAACAGTACACTTAACCCTAACAACAAACCAAACCCAACCATAGCACTAACCTTAACCCTGATCCCAACCCATCCCCATACCACTACCCCTAGCCCTAATACTAACCCTAACCCCTAACCGTAACCCCAACCGTAACCCACCCCTACACTTACACCTAACCAAATCCAACCCTAACTCTAACCCTAACCCCAGACCTAGCCCTTACCCTAAACTTAACCTTAACCCCAAACCCAATCCTAACCCTAAACCCTAATCCTAACCCCAAACCCCATTCCCAACCCCTAAGCCTAATAAAAACCCTAAGAGTAACACCAACCCTAACCCTAAAACAAACTTAAACCTAACCCTAACCTTAATATTAACCCTAACACTAACCCTAGACCCTAGCCCTAACCCTATCCCTAGCCTTGACCCTAACACTCAACACTAATCCTAAACCCTAAAACCTAACACTAACCCTAACCATAACCATAACCCTACAATAACCCTAAATCCTAGCCCTAACCCCTAACCCTAAACCTAACCCTAACCCCAACACCCAAAACTAATCCTAACCAAAACCTTAACCCTAACCCCAACACCAACCCCAACCCTAACCCTAACCCCAACCCTAAACCTAATCCTAACCTTAACCCCTAACCCCAAACACAACCCCAACCCTAACCCCAACCCCAACACTAACCATAACCCTAACCCTAACCCTAACCCCCAACCCAAATCTAATCCTAACCCTAACCCCAAAACCAACCCTAACCCCTAATTCTAACCCAAACCCAATGTTAATCCTAACCCTAAACCCTGACACTGACTCTGACCCTGACCCTGTCCCTGATCCTGACCCTAACCCCACCCCTAACCTAACCCCAACCCTAACCCCACACGCCCACACCCCAACCCTAACCCCAAACCCCCCTAACCCTAACCCCAACCCCCAACCCCAACTCTAACCCTAACCCAAACCCACACCTAACCCTAACACTAACCCAATACCTCTTAACCCTAACCCAACCCTAACACTAACCTAACCCTAAACCCCCGACACTGACCCTGACCCCGACCCGTCCCGGATCCTGACCCCCCCCCCCCCTAACCCTATCTCTCACCCTAACCCTAACCCCAACTAACCCCAACCTGTAACCCTAACCCCAACCCCAATCAAAACCCCTAAACCTTCCCTAACCCTAACCCTAACCCTAAATCTCTTCTAACCCCACACCCAATAGTAATGCTAACCCAAACCCTAAACCTAACCTCAAAACAAACCCTAACGCCTAACCCCTAACCCTCAACCCTAACCCTAACCCTAGCCCTAGCCGTAGCCCTAGCCCTAGCACTAGCTCTAGCCCCAACCCTAACTCTAACCCTAAACCTAACACTAACACCACAGTAACCCCAATCCCAAACCTAACCCTAACCCTAACCCAACCCTAACACTAACCCTAACACTATCCTCAACCCCTAATCCTACTTCACCCCTACCCCCACCCCCAACCCTAGTCCTAGCCCTATCCCAGGACATAGTGCCAGCTTTAAACCCAGCCGTAGCACTAGCCCCAAACGTAACCCCCAACCCTAACCCAACCCTAACCCTAACCCCAACACTACCCTCAACCCCCAATCCTACCCCTACCCCAAACCCCAACCCCAACCCTAATCTAACCCTAACCCCAAATCTAAACCTCTTTCTAACCCTAACCCTAACAGTAACGTTAACCCTAACCCCTACCCTAGTCCCAACCCAAACCGTAACCATGAACCTACCCTAACCCTAAACCCAACCCCAACCCTTAAACTAACCCCAACCCCAACCAAAACACTAACACTAACCCCAACCCCAAACCCAAATCTAAAATAATCTTAACCCTAACCCTAACCAATAGCACTAACCCTAACCCCAAAGCCCAACCCCAACCCTAACCCTAAACACTAACCCCAACCCCAAACTTTGCCCTAGCCATAGCCCCAGCCTTAGCACTAGCCCTGTCCCTCAACCTAGCCCTATCCCTAACCCTACCCTTACCCCTAACCCTAACCCTAGCCCAACCCCAACGTTAATCTCCAACCCCAACCCTAGCAACAACACTAACTGTACCCTTCCTCCCCTAACCCTAACCACCTACCCCAACCCTAACCCTAACTGAAACCCCAACTCTAACACTAACCCTAACCCCAACCATAAACCTAACCCAGCTCTAACCCCCAACCCCAAATCTAAACTTCTTCTAACCCTAACCCTAACAGTAACACTAACCCTAAACCCAACCCCAACCCCAATCTCAACCCCACCCTAACACTTAACATACCCTAAACCCTAAACCTAACCCTGAACCCTGACCCTAACCCTAGCCCTAGCACTATCCCTAGCTCTAACGCTATCCCTAGCCCGAACCCCAACCCAACCCTAACCCAACCCTAACCCCAACACTAAGCCTCAAACCCTAGCCATACCCCTTCCCCTACCGCTACCCCTACTTCTACACATAACCCCAACCCCTAACCCTAACCCTAACCCTAGCCCTAAACATATCCCTAACCCTAACCCCAACCCTAAGCCTAAATCCCAAAACCCAACACTAAAGCCAAACTTAACCCCAACCATAACCCTAACCCCAATTCCTAAACGTAAACCTAACCCTAACCCTAAACACTAACCCCTAACCCCAACCTTAGCCCCAGCCGAAGCCCTAGCCCCAGCACTAGCCCCTGCCCTAACACTAGCCCTAGCCCTAACCCTAACCCTAACCATAACCATAACCCCAAACCCTAAACCCTAACCCTAACCCTAAACCCCATACCCTAACCTTAACCCTAACCCAAACGCTAACCAAAACCTATCCATAACACTAACCTCACACCCAAACCGTACCCCTACCCCTTACCCTACCCGTAACCCCAACCCTAACACAGCCCCAACCATAACCATAACCCTAACCCTATCCTCAAACCCTAAACCCTAACCCTAACCCTAACCCAAACACTTACCCCAACCCTAATGCTAACACAACCCTAACCCTAATGCTAACCCTAACTGTAACCACCAATACTAACACTAACCCTAATCCTAACCCTAAATCCCAACCCTAACTGTAACCTTTTTCTAAACCCAAACCTAAACCTCTTCTAACCTTTACCCCAACAGTAACGCTAACCCTAAACTCAACCCTAACCCCAACCACAACCCCTAAACCTAACCCAACCCTAACCCTAACCCCAACACTAACCCTAACCCCAAACCCTATTCCTCACCCTAAACCCTAACCCCCAACCCGAACCCTAACAATAACCCTAACCATAACCATAAAACCCAACCCTAACCCCAAACCATAACTCCAAACCCCAACCCCAAAGCTAACCCTGCCCCATCCCTAACCCTAAACCCAATGCTAAACCCCACCCCAACCCCAGCCTTAGCCGTAGCCCCAGACCCAGCACTAGCCCCAGCCCCAACCCCAGCCATAGCCCCAACCCTAAGCCTAACCCTAACCCTAACCCCAACCCCAACCCCAACCCCAACACTATCCCAAACCCAACCTTAACCCTAACCCCAACCCTAGCCCTAGCCTCACCCCTCTCCCCAACCCCATACTTAGCCCTAAAACCCAAACCCAACCATAACCATAAACCCTAAACCTTAACCCCAATGCTAAACCCAACACCAACCCAACCCTAATACTAACCCTAAACCTAACCCCAACCCATACCCCTTCCCCTACCCCTACCACTACCCCTACCCGTAATCTTAAACCCTAACCATAACCCGAACCCCTAATGCTAAACCCAACACTAAATCTAAACCTCTTCTGCCCAAAACTAACAGTAATGCTAACCCTAACCCCAACCCCAACCCCAACCCCAACACTTACCGTGCCTTAACTCCAAACCCAACCCTAACCGCAAACCCAACTCCAGCCCCAGCCCTAGCCCCATCTCTAATCCCAACCCCAACCCTAGCCCTAACCCTAAACCCCAACACCAACCTTACCCCAGCCCCAGACCCAGCCCCCAACCCGAGCACCAGCCCCAGACCTAACCCGATCCCCAGCCCCAATCCCAACCCTAACCCCAACCCTAACCTTAAACCCTAACCCCTAATCCTAACCCCAACCCCTGATCCTAACCCCAACCCTAGCCCCCAACCCTAGCCAACCCCATCCCAGCCCCAACCCCTAACCCTAAACCCAATCCCAAACCCCCAAAGCTACCAGTAACCCCAACCCTACCCCTATACCCACACTAACCCTAAATCCTAAACCCAAACCCAACACCAACCCTAAACGCTAACCCCAACAATAGTCCTAGCACCAGCCCCTGCCCTAAAAGTAACCCTCCTTAACCCCAACCCTAAACCATAAACCCTAAATCCAACCCCAAGCCTAAAACCAGACCCAACCCCAAACCCAACACTAACACTAACCCTAATCCCAAACATAACCCTAACCCCAACCCCAACCCAAACCTAACCCTAACACTAACATTAACCTCAACTCCTAATCTACCCTACCCCTAACCCCAACCCCAACCCTAGTCCCAGACCCATCCCCAGACATAGCCTTAGCTTTAAATCCCAGCCCTAGCACTAGCCCCAAACCTAAACCCAACCCCAACCCAACCTTAACCCTAACCCCAACACTACACTCAACCCCTAATCCTACCCATACCCCACCCCCTACCCCTAAACCTAACCTCAACTCTAATCCTAACCCTACCCTAAACCCAACCTTATTCTAACGCTAACCCCAAATCTAAACCTCTTTCTAACACCAACCCCAACAGTAACGCTAACCCTAACCCTTACCCCAGTCCTCAACCGAAACCCTAAGCATGAACTGGCCCTAACCCTAACCCTAACCCCAAACCTAACACTATCTGCAACCCTAACAAAAACACCAACACTAACCCTAAACCCAAACCTAAATCTAAACTAATTTTAACTCTAACCCAACCAATAACACCAACACTAACCCTGTCCCTAACCCCAACCCTAACCCCAAACACGAACTCCTAAACCCAAACTTTGCCCTAGCCGTAGCCCCAGCCCTAGCACTAGACCTGTCCCTAAACCTAGCCCCAACCCCAACCTAGGGTTTTGGTTAGGGGCTTTGGTTAGGTTAGGTTTAGGTTAGGATTAGGTTACGGTTAGGTTAGGGATAGGGTTTAGGGTTAGACTTAGGGTTAGGGTTAGTGTTAGGTTAGGTTAGTGTTAGGTTAGGTTTAGGATCAGGGTAGGGTCAGGGTTTATGGTTAGGTTAGCATTAGGGTTAGCGTTAGCGTTAGGGATAGAGTTAGGTTAGGGTTAGGCTTAGGGTTAGGGGTTAGGGTTAGTGTTAGGTTAGAGTGAGGGGTTAGGGTTTGGGTTAGGGTTAGGGTTAGGGATTAGGTTAGGTTAGTGTTGGGGTTGGGGTTAGGTTGGGGCTGGGTTAGGCTGGGGTTGGGGTTAGGCTGGGATTGCGGTTGGGTTTAGGGCTGGGATTGTGGTTCTGGTTAGGGTTGGGGTTGGGGTTAGTGATAGGGTTGGGGCTAGGCTGGGGTTAGGTTAAGGTTAGGTTAGGTTGGGGTTAGGATTAGGTTGGGGTTGGGGTTAGGGTTAGGTTAGGTTTGGTTTAGGTTATGGTTATGGTTAGGGGTTTTGGTTAGAGTTAGGATAGTGTTAGCGGTTAGGTTAGGGTGGGTTAGGTTTAGGGCTAGGCTGGGGTTAGGTTAGGGTTAGGCTAGGTTAGGGTATGGGTTAGGGTTAGGGGTTAGGTTAGGTTAGGTTAGGCTTATGGTTAGGTTAGGGCTAGTGGTTAGGATTAGGATTAGTGTTACGGCTGGAGTAGGGGTTAGGGTTAGGTTAGCGTTACTCTTAGGTTTTGGGATAGAAGAGGTTTAGGTTAGGTTTAGGTTGGGGGTTAGGCTTAGTAGGTTAGGTTAGGTTGGGGTTAGGCTTAAGATTGGGGTTGGTGTTAGGTTAGGCTGGGTTTGGGGTTAGGTTAAGTGTTAGGCTAAGGTTAGGTAGGGTTAGGGTTAGGGCTTGGTTCAGGGTTAGGTTTAGGATTAGGTTTAGGGTTTGGTTTAGGTTAGGTTAGGCTAGGCTTACGATTAGGGTTTGTGTATGGTTAGGTTAGAATTAGGTTAGGGGTCTGGTTAGGGCTAGGATAGGTTAGGTTAGGTTAGGTTAGTGCTAGTGTTAGGGCTAAAAGTTAGGATTAGGTTAGGTTAGAGTTAGGGTTAGGCTTAGGGTTTGGTTTATGGTTAGGTTAATATTAGGGTTAGGGTTAGGTTAAGGTTTGGTTTAGGCTAGGTTAGGTTACGGTTAGTGGTTTTGGTTAGGGTTAGTGTTAGTGTTAGGTTATGGTTTAGGCTTAGCTTTACGGTTAGGTTAGTGTTAGGTTAGGATTAGGTTAGGTTCAAGGTCACAGTCAGGGCTTAGGTTAGGTTAGCGTTAGGGTTAGTGTTAGAGTTAGGTTTAGCGTTAGGCTAGTGTTAGGCTTAGGTTTAGGGTTAGGTTAGTGTTAGGTTAGGCTAGGCTTGGTTTAGGTTAGGGTTATGGCTAGGGCTTGGTTTAGGTTAGGTTTAGGATTAGGTTTAGGGTTTGGTTTGGGGTTAGGGTAAGTGTTAGGTTAATTTAGTGTTAGGATTGGGGTTAGGTTAGGTTGGGGTTAGGGATGGGGATTAGGTTAGGATAGGGTTAGTATTTAGGTTATGTAGGGTTAGGGTTATGGTTAGGTTAATGTTAGGTTTAGGGCTTAGGTTAGGGGTTAGGATTTTGTTTAGGTTAGGTTAGGTCAGGGTTATGTTTAGGTCTGGGTTAGGGCTTTACGGTAGGCATTAGGCTAGGTTAGGGTTAGGCTAGGCTAGGTTAGGTTAGGTTACGTTAGGCTGGGGCTAGGGTTAAGATTAGGTTTAGTGTTACTCTTAGGTTTTGGGGTTAGAAGAGGTTCAGGTTTAAGGTCACGGTTAGGCTAGGGGCTTAGGTTAGGGTTAGTCTTAGGGTTAGGGCTGGGGTTGGGGTTAGGCTGGGGTGGAGTTAGGGTTGGGACTGGGGTTGGGGTAGTGTTGGGATTGTGGCTGTGGTTAGGGCTTGGGCTTGGGCTAGGCTAGGCTGGAGTTAGGGGTTAGGCTAGGCTAGGACTGGGGTTAGGCTTAGGATTAGGCTAGGGTAGGGTTTAGGATTAGGTTAGGCTAGGATTGTGGGCTGGGTTGAGGTTAGGCTGGGGCTGGGGTTAGTGCTGGGATTGGCCTGGGTCTAGGGCTGGCTTTGGGGTTAGGTTAGGGCTGGGACTGGTTTTAGGCTAGGGCTGGTGTTAGGATTAGGGTTAGGTTAAGTGTTAGGCTAATGTAGTGTTAAGGCTGGGGTTAGAGTTAGGGATGGGGTTATTGTGGGGTTTAAGTGTAGGATAGGCTAGGATTTAGGGTTATGTAGGGTTAGAGTTATGGTTAGGTTAGTGTTAGGTTTTAGGTTTAGGGTTAGGGCTAGGGGCTTTGGATAGGGTTAGGTTAGGGTTAGGGGTTAGGCTTAGGGTTTGGGCTAGGATTTAGGTTTAGCGCTATGGTTAGCTTTAGGTTAGTGTTAGGTTAGGTTAGGGCTGGGTTTAGGTTAGGTTAGAGTTAGGTTAGCGTTACCTTAGGTTTTGGGTTTAGAAGAGGTTTAGCTTTAAGGTTAGGTTAGTGTTAGGCTTAAGTTTAGGTTAGCATTTGAGTTAGGGTTAGGTGTTAGGTTTATGGTTAGGTGTTAGGTTAGGGATGGGGTAGAGGTAGAGGTAGGGGCTTTGGTTGGGTTAGGAATAGGTTATGGTCGTGTTAGGTTAGGGCTTAGGGTTTAGGGTTAGGTTAATGTTTGGGTTAGTGTAAGGGCTAGGGATAGGGTTAGGGCTAGGTTTAGCGCTAGGTTAGGGTTAGGGCTTAGGCTTAGGTTAAGGTTAGGTTAGGATTAGGTGAGGGTTTAGGTTAGTGTTAGGGGCTGGGATGAGGGTTAGGATCAGGGTTGGGATAAGGTTAGGTTAGGGTTAGGGTTAGGATTTAGAGTTTAGGGGTAGGGTTATGGTTAGGTTAGTGCTAGGGTTAGGTCTAGGGCTAGGGCTAGGTTAGGGCTGGGCTAGGGCTAGAGTTAGGATTAGGTTGGGTGAGTTTTATGGTTAGCGTTAGGGTAGGGGTAGGGTTGGGTTAGGCTTGAGGTTAGGGGTAGGGCTAGTGGTATGTGTAGGGTTAAAGTTATGTGTGAGTTAGGGTTAGGGTTAGGGTTAGGTTTAGGGTTGGGCTAGGGCTAGGGTTAGTGTTAGGTTAGGTTGGTATAGGGTTAGGTTAGAATTAGGGTTAGGGTTAGTGTTACTATTAGGTATAGGGTTAGAAGAGGTTTAGGATTATGGTTAGGTTAGGGTAAGGGTTAGGATTTGGTTAGGGGTTAGGGATTTGGTTAGGGTTAGTTAGTTAGGGGTTAGGGGTTAGGGTTAGGGTTAGGGTTTTGGCTAGGGCTAGGTTAGGCTAGTGTTATGGGATAGGGTTAGTGTTAGGGTTAGGGGTTTGGGTTGGGGTTAGGTAAGGTTAGGTTAAGGGTTAGGCTTGGTTTAGGTTAGGTTAGGTTGGGATAGGTTAGGATTAGAGATTTTGGTTAGGTTAGGGGATAGGGTTAGGTTAGGGTTAAGGGTTAGGGTTAGGTTAGGTTAGGTTTGGTTTAGGGTTAGGCTTAGGTTAGGGTTAGGTTAGGTTCGGTTTAGGGTCCGGGTTAGGGTTAGGTTAGGTTAGGATTTTGGTTAGGATTGGGGTTAGGTTAGTGTTAGGTGTTAGGATAGGATTAAGGTTAGGGTTAGGGCTTAAAGTTAGAGTTAGGGGTTAGGTTAGGGTTTAGGTTAGTGATAGTGTTAGGCTAGTGTTAGGATTAGGTTAGGGTTAGGTCAGGTCAGGGTCAGGGCTTAGGATTAGGGTTAGCGTTAGTGTTAGCGTTAGCTTTATGTTTAGCGTTAGGTTTAGGATTAGGGTTAGGTTAGGCTTAGGGTTGGTGTTACGGTTAGAGTTGGGGGTTAGGTTAGGTCAGGGTAGGGGTTAGGATAGGGTTAGGCTGGGGTGGGGTTAGGGCTGGGGCTGGGATTAAGTTTAGGTTAGGGTTAGGTTTAGGTTTAGGTTAGTGTTAGGGGTTAGGTTAGGGCTTAGGTTAGGCTAGGGGTTAGGTTAGGATTAAGGTTAGGTTAGGGGTGGTAGGGCTAGGCGAGGTTAGGGCTTAGGTTAGGGTTAGGCTTGGGTAGGGGTTAGGTTGTGGTTGGGGCTGGGGTTAAGGCTGGGACTGGGCTTGTGGTTAGGTTGGGTTTGGGGTTAGGGTTAGGTTGGGGTTGCGGTTAGGTTAGGGTTAGGTTGGGCTTAGTGTTAGGGTTTGGGTTGGGATTAGTGTTAGGTTGGGGATAGGGTTATGGTTAGGTTTAGGTCTAGGCCTAGGGCTAGGGTTATGGCTGGGCTAGGGCTAGGTTAGGGTTAGGTTTGAATGATTTTAGGGTTGGCGTTAGGGGTAGGGGTAGTGTTAGTTTAGGTTAACGTTAGGTTAAGGGCATGGGTAGGGTTGGGTTAGGGTTTACGGTTAGGGGTGGTGGTAGTAGGGTTAAAAGTATGTGTGGATTAGCGTTAGCGTTAGGGTTAGGTTGGTTTAGGTTAGGTTACTCTTAGGTTTAGGTTAGAAGAGGTTTAGAGTTAGGTTAAAGTTAGGTTAGGTGAGGGGTTTGCTTGGGTTAGGGTTAAGTGTTAGGATTAGGTTTAGGGTTAGGGTTAGGCTAGGGTTAGGGGCTAGGGCTAGGTTAGGTTTGGGGTTGGGGTAAGGGTTGGGATTGGGGCTGGGGTTAGGGTTTAGGTATGGGGTTAGGGTTAGGGTGGTTAGAGTTGGAGTTAGGTTTAGGGTTGGGGCTGGGCTTAGGTTAGGGCTGGGGTTACTGTTAGTGTTAGGGCTGGTGTTAGGGTTAGTGTTAGGGTTAGGTTTAGGGGTTAGAGTTAGGGTTACGGCTTAGGTTAGGTTAGGTTAGGGTTAGGTGTTAGGTTAGGGTTAGGGGTTAGGGCTTTGCTTAGGTTAGGGTTAGGGCTAGGTTTAGGTTTGATTTAGGTAGGTTTAGGTTTAGTGTTAGGGCTATGGTTGTGGTTATGGTTAGGCTAAGGCTTAGACTTTAAGGATAGGGTTACGGTTAAGGGTTAGGGTAGTGGGCAGGTAGGCTTAGGGCTGTGTTTGGATTAGGATAAGGTTACGGTTGGGTAAGGGGTAGGAGTAGAGGTAGGGTTAGGGTTAGGCTTAGACGAGTTAGGGTTAGGGTTAGGGTTAGTGGTTAGGTTTAGTAGTTAGGCTAGGTTAGGGTTTAGTGTTAGGGTTAGGCTGAGGGTTTACTGTCAGGGCTAGGATTTGAGTTAGGTTTAGGGGTTAGGGTTAGGTGTAGTTTTAGGAGTTAGGTTAGATTAGGGATAGGTAGGGTTAGGGTTAAAGGTATGTGTGGGTTAGGGTTAGGATAGGGTTAGGCTGGGTTAGGTTAGGGTTAGGGGTTGGGTTAGGGGTTAGGGGTTAGGGTTAAGGTTAGGATTAGGTTATGCTTGAGGTTGGGGTAGAGGTTAGGGTTAGGTTTGTGATTAGTGTTAGTTTTAGGGTTAGGTTTGGGGTTATGGTGAGGTGGGGCTGAGGTTAGGGCTTGGGTTGGGGTTAGGAGTTAGGTTGGTGTTAGATTTAGGTTAAGTTAGGGGTTAATTTTAGCGTTAGGGTTAGCATTAGGTTTAAGGTTAGCGGTAGGTTTAGGGTTAGGGTTAGGGTTAGGATTAAAGTTAGAGTGGGGTTAGGGTTAGGGTTACTTGTTAGGGTTAGGTTGAGTTTAGGCTAGGGTTAGGGTTAGGTTAGGTTAGGGTTAGGTTTGGGGTAGGGGTTAGGGTTTGGATTGGGCTTGTGGTTAGGGGTGGTGTTAGGGTTAGGTTAGGGTTGGGGTTGTGGTTAGGTTAGGATTAGTGTTGGGTTTAGTGTTAGGTTTGGATTGGGATTAGCATTAGGTTGGGGATAGGGTTAGGGGTTAGGGTAAGGTCTAGGCCTAGGCTAGGTTAAGGCTGGGCTGGGAGCTAGGGTTAGGGGTTAGGGTTGGGTGATTTAGGATTAGCGTTAGGGTAGGGGCAGTGTTAGGTTGGGGTTATCGTTAGGGGGTTAGGGGGCATGGGTAGGGGCTAGGTTAGGATTATGGTTAGGGGTAGGGAGTAGAGATAGGGTTAAAGGTATGTGTGGGTTAGGGTTAGGGTTAGTGTTAGGGTTAGGGTAGGGTTGATTTAGGTTTAAGGGCGTAATCTTAGGTTTAGTGTTAGAAGATGTTTAGGGTTAGGGTTAATTAGGGTTAGGGTTAGGGGTTTCAGAGTTAGGTTGGGAGTTAGGGTTAGGTTTGGGATTGGGTTTGGGCTGTGGTTTGGGAAGGGTTGGGATTGGGGTTGGGTTTAGGTTGGGATTGTGCTCAGGTTAGGGTTGGGGTTGGGGTTAGGGATAGGGTTGGGGTTAGGGTTACGGTTAGGGTTAGAGTTGGGGTTAGAAGTGGGATAGGGTTACGGTTAGGGCTGGCGTTAGGGTTAGGGGTTGGGGTTATGGTTGGTGTTAGGGTTGTTGTTACGAGTTAGGGTTAGGGTTAGGCTTTAGGGTTAGGTTTAGGGTTGGGGCAGTGTTAGGTTAGGGTTAGGGCTAGGTGTTAGGGTTGGGGTTAGGATAGGGCTTTGGTTAGGGTTAGGATTATGGTTAGGTTAGTGTTGGGTTGGGTTAGGTGTTAGGGTTAGGGTTAGTGTTAGAGGTTTGGCTGAGGTTAAGGTTAGGGTTGGGTTTGATTTGGTGTTAGGTTTAGGGGTTAGTGTTAGGGTTATGGTTCGTGCTAGGGATGGGTTTAGGACTGGGGCTAGTGCTGGGGCGAGGTCTGGGGCCTAGGCTCAGGTTGGGGTTAGTGTTTAGTGTTATGGTTAGGGTTGGGGTTAAGGGTAGGGAGGTTTGGGGTGAGTTAGGGTTAGCGATAGTGCTGGGGTTAGATTAGGGTTAGGATTAGGGTTAGGGTTGGGATTAGGGCTAGGGTTGGGTTAGGATTAGGTTATGGTTGGGTTGGAGTAGGGGTTAGGGTAGATTTGTGATTAGTGTTAGGTTTAGAGTTAGGCTTTGGGGTTATGGTGAGGGTTGGGGTTGGGATTAGGTTAGGGTTGGGGTTAGGGTTAGGGTTGGTGTTAGGAGTTAGGTTAGGTTAGGGTTAAGGTTAGGCTTTAGCATTAGCGTTAGCATTAGGTTTAGGGTTAGCGTTTAGATTTAGGTTGGGTTAGGTTAGGGGTTAGGGGTTAGGATTAAGGTTAGGATTATGGGTTAGTGTTAGGTTCCTTGTTAGGTTAGGTTGGGTTTAGGTTAGGGGTTAGGGTTAGGGTTAGGTTTGGGTAGGGGTTAGTGTTGGGATTGGGGGTTTGGATTAGGGGTTGGTATTGGGCTTGTGGTTGGGGTTGGGGTTGGGATTAGGGTTAGGGTTGGAGTTGAGGTTAGGGTTAGTGTTGGGTTAGGGTTAGTGTTAGGGTTTGAAGTTGGGATTAGCATTAGGGGTGGGATAAGGTTAGGTGCTGATAGTAAGTCTAAGCCTGAAGGCAAGATTAGGCCTGGGATAGGAGCTAGGGTTGAGGGTTAGGGATTGGGTGATTTAGGGGTTGGTGTTGGGGGTAGGGTAGTGTTGAGTTGGGGTGAACGTTAGGGGTTGGGTGTATGGGTAGGGTTGATTTGGGTTTGGTTAGAGAGGACTAGGGTTGGGGTTAAAAGTGTGTGTGGGTTAAGGGTTAGTGTTAGGGTTGGGGGTTGATTGGTTTGAATTAGCGTTACTCTTAGGTTTGGGAACAAAGTTTGAGTTAGAAGGTTAAGATTGGGTTAGGGATTGGGGTTTAGGGGTTTTAGTTGGGGGTTAGGTTAGACTTAGGTTTGGGAGTTGGGGTTAGGGGTTGTGGTTGGGGTAAGGAGGTTCGGATTGGGGTTGGGATTAGGGGTTGGGATTGTGCTTGGTTCAGGGTTGGGGTTGGGGTTAAGGTGAGGTTTGGAGTTGCAGTTGCAGTTA
>CAKJTW010000783.1:0-18239 GCA_917880005.1 Nanger dama
GGACTCGGTGCTTAGATGGGAAGGTGGCCCGTTCATTTCCGCCACTCTCGGCGCTTCCAGCGTGGACGGAGCGCCACTTCCCTCATGCCTGGCTCTTAGTCTGGGGTATGGCTAACAGTTTATTTTTTAAGTGGGGGTGGGGGGTGGCGGCGAGGGATGGATGAAACCAGTTTGCTTCCACCTGGCGTAGCACACAGTACACGTAAGGCCCTGAATTCTCCAGTGAGAGAGCATCAGTGGTTTGGACACAACTTGTTATCTTGTGGGCTGTTGGTGGGTATGCAGGCGTCTCTATAACGGCTTCACAGGCCAAACTGCTTTTGCTTAGTGACCCACGCTCCCCTCAGCTGCCTTCCAAGTAGCCATCTTGCGAGCTGCATCACAGCTCAAAGAGACGTTTCTCACAATCAGTTAACAAGAAACTTGGTTGTGACCACAAATTACGGCAGAAATCCCAGCTCCACTGGCCCTTTTGCATATTGCATAGAGACAGTACATCCCAAACCTGGGAATATTCCTGTAGCCTCCACCTCCAGATGTCAGGCCTGTGGCCATATTTGAATGAGGGCCCCAATACCCAATAATCTTGGAAGCCCTTTAGGCCCTCTACCCTAGCACCTCCTTCAGACCAACGAGTAACAGGTGTCTGTTACTCATTGCACAGCTGATGGAGGCCTTTTACCATGATGGTTCCTCTGGTTCTCCTGGCCCTCTGAGCTGGTGGTGGTGTTTTAATAAAAAGTATAATAGACAAGCCAGAAGAACATAGAGGTTGAAGAAATTTTGGTCAAAAAAAAAGTATAATAGACAAATAAAATGTTACACGTTTAAAGGAGATAGTGTAGTGATTTGACACGTGCCTGCTTTGTGAAATGATTACCACAGTCAGGTTAACACATCCATCACCTCACAGCTACCTTGTTTTTTTTAAGTGTGTGGTTGAGCTTTTGAATTTGAGAACTTCCTCCTGCCACTGAGAAGCAACTATGAACATGACTAACCTCTGGTCAAAACAGCCTCCAACTTGACATCCTGCAAGTCTGAACTAAATTCTGTAGGTAGGATGAGCTCTAGGAAGTTCTGTCATGAAAACACTATGGATCTTGCAATTAAGCCCAGCCCTTAAGCCTTTGACTTCACCAACAGGTGTCTTCCCTCATGGAGTGCTAGTCTCATGAAAGCCAGCTGCCAAGAATCAGTGAAGAAGCCCACCCTGCTCCAAGGTGAGCGGGTCCTCTATAATGCTAGAGCCTTTCAGTGAAGGCAGACAGTTGATGGCCTGCAGCAGTGGATGTCCATGTGATGAGCTGAATTTCATGGGCAACTATAGTCAGAGTGCATTGCCCACCCCGGCTCTCCCAGGAATCAATGAACAATGTCTGTATATCAGCTCATGAACTGTCACTTATGACCCAGCTTTAATGGTCAGGTCTTTGGGCCCCCAGGACTGGACTCGTAAAGAGATCCCATATATTGGATGACCTCCCCTTGGAAACAGTTTTCAGATTCAATATTTACATTATATGCATAGTTATATGAAATAACCATACCTAGAGGACAGTGTTGAGACAAACATATGTGGAAAAAGCCAACACGTGTGGTCATTACCTCTTGCTGTTGTTTAGCCCCTAAGTTGCAGGCGACTCCATGGACTATAGCCTACCAGGCTCCTCTGTCCATGGGCTTTCCCAGGGAAGAATACTGGAGTGGGTTGCCATTTCCTTCTCCAAGGGATCTTCCTGACCCAGGGATCAAACCCGGGTCTCCTGCATTGCAGGTGGAGCCGTCACCTCTACTGCAGACCAATGGACTGTGCTCAAGTCCACCATAGTTGTAATGGGATCACCATAAAGCTTGAGATGCCTAGTGAGGGATCATGGAAGTAAGTCTTCATGCAAAGACCTGTATCATTGGTTCACCATCCTAGAGTCCTCAGTGAGGACTTCGACAGGGCCACCTGGTCTGTCTTCACCTATTGGCAGTTTCTATTGGCAGCGTGCACAAGAGTGATCCCCCCCTCCCCCGTCCACCTGAGCTCCTAGGCATTCAAGGGCTTTTGCACCCGCTTTGATCTCAACAGGTGAATGGGTGGGTGTTTCATTTTGTTCAAATCTATGTAGATACACTTGACCACTTTGTCCCAGATATTCTATGCTCACCCTGCCCTGCCCACTGTCTATGCCATTGGAAAGTAGCAACTCCTGGGCCAGAAAGGAAGATGATCTGGATCATCCCGATGTGGAAGGGACACATCTCAGCCGATCAGGTGTGAACATGGCTGACCCCAGAAGTGCACTGAGGTCCAGGGGAAATGAGCAACTTTTTTTTCTCTGTTTACAAACATGGACCACAGTTTCAAATGTCCTTTCCCTAATATTCTAGTTCTCACGATGTTGAAAATCTCACCTTCACCTAACCCGCTGCAGGTTCCCAAGGGCCAGTGGCCAATCAAGACAAGCGTGGAAGGTCCTGGAGGTTCATTTCCTCTTATTTTGGGAGCTTATTGGAGAAATGGCTCAAAAAGACTGAGTTAGCACAATAGAAAAATAGACTGATTCCAGCTCCTGGGCTTAAAAATTTTTTTTTATTGGAGTATAGTTGCTTTACAATGTTGTATTAGTTTCTGCTGTAAGCAAAGTGAATCAGCTGTATACATATATACATATATTTTGTCTCTTTTTTGGATTCCTTCCTATTTTAGGTCACCACATAGAACTGAGTAGAGTTCCATGAGCTATGCAGTTCATTCTCATTAGTTATCTATTTTATACAGAGTAGTGTGTATATGTTGACCCCAATCTCCCAATTCATCCCACCTCTTCCTCCCTTGGTAAAGATAAGTTTGTATTTTTACATCTGTGACTTTATTTCTGCTTTGCAAATAAGTTCATTTGTACCATTTCTTTTTCTAGATTCCACAATATAAGCAGTATTATACATTTGTCTTTTTGGACTTCACATTGTATGACAATCTTTTTTAAAAATTTATTTTAATTGGAGGCTAATTACTTTAAAATATTGTAGTGGTTTTTGTCATACATTGACATGAATCAGCCTTGGGTATACATGTTTCCCCCATCCTGAACCTCCCTCCTCCCTCCCTCCCCATCCCATCCCTCAGGGTCATCCCAGTGCACTGGCCCTGAGCGCCGTCTCATGCATCAAACCTGAACTGGTGATCTATTTCGGTAATACATGTTTCAGTGCTATTCTTTCAAATCATCCCACCCTCGCCTTCTCCCACAGAGTCCAAAAGTCTGTTCTTTACATCTGTGTCTCTTTTGCTGTCTCACATACAGCATCATTGTTACCATCTTTCTAAATTCCACATATATGCATTAATATACTGTATTCATGTTTTTCTTTCTGACTTCACTCTGTATAATAGGCTCCAGTTTCATCCACCTCATTAGAACTGATTCAAATGCATTCTTTTTAATGGCTGAGAAATATTCCATTGTGTATATGTACCTTGCACCCCTGGGATGAAGCCCACTTGGTCATGATGTATGATCTTTTAAATATATTGTTGGATTCTGTTTGCTAGAATTTTGTTAAGGATTTTTGCATCTATGTTCATCAGTGATATTGGCCTGTAGTTTTCTTTTTTGTGGCATCTTTGTCTGGTTTTGGTATTAGGGTGATAGTGACATCATAGAATGAGTTTGGCAGTTTACCTTCCTATGTAATTTTCCAGAAGAGTTTGAGTAGGATAGATGTTAGCTCTTCTCTAAATTTTTGGTAGAATTCACCTGTGAAGCCATCTGGTCCTGGGCTTTTGTTCATTGGAAGATTTCTGGTTACAGTTTCAATTTCCATGCTTGTGATGGGTCTGTTAAGATTTTCTACTTCTTCCTGGTTCAATTTTGGAAAGTTATGCTTTTCCAAGAATTTTTCCAGTTCTTCCAAGTTGTCCGTTTTATTGGCATATAGTTGCTGATGGTAGTCTCTTATGATCCTTTGTATTTCTGTGTTGTCTGTTGTGATTTCTCCATTTTCATTCCTAATTTTGTTGATTTGATTCTTCTCCTTTTTTTCTTGATGAGTCTGGCTAATGGTTTGTCTATTTTATTTATCTTCTCAAAGAACCAGCTTTTGGCTTTGTTAATTTTTGCCCTGGTCTCCTTTGTTTCTTTTTCATTTATTTCTGCCCTAATTTTTATGATTTCTTTCCTTCTATTAACCCTGAGGTTTTTCATTTCTTCCTTTCCTAGTTGCTTTAGGTGTAGAGTTAGGTTATTTATTTGACTTTTCTCTTGTTTCTTGAGGTAAGCTTGTATTGCTATGAACCTTCCCCTTAGCACTGCTTTTACTGAATCCCATAGGTTTGGGGTTGTTGTGTTTTCATTTTCATTTCTATGCATATTTTGATTTCTTTTTGATTTCTTCTGTGATTTGCTGGTTATTCAGAAGCATGTTGTTTAGCCTCTATATGTTTGTATTTTTAAGAGGTTTTTTTTTTTCCTGAAGTTGGCATCTAATCTTACTGCACTGTGATCAGAGAAGATGCTTGAAATTATTTCAATTTTTTTGAATTTACCAAAGCTAGATTTATCGCCCAGGATGTGATCTATCCTGGAGAACGTTCAGTGTGCACATGAGAAAAAGGTGAAATTCATTGTTTTGGGGTGAAATGTCCTGTAGATATCAATTAGGTCTAACTGGTCCATTGTGTTTCCTTGTTAATTTTCCGTTTAGTTGATCTATCCATAAGTGTGAATGGAGTATTAGTCTTCCACTATTATTGTGCTGTTGTTGATTTCCCCTTTCATACTTGTTAGCATTTGCCTTACATATTGCAGTGCGCCTATGTTGGGTGCATATATATTTATAATTGTTACATCTTCTTGGATTGACCCTTTGATCATTATGTAGTGTCCTTTGTCTCTTTTCATGGCCTTTATCTCAAAGTCTATTTTATCTGATATGAGTATTGCTACTCCTGCTTTCTTTTGGTCTCCAGTTATGTTAAATATCTTTTTCCAGCCCTTCACTTTCAGTCTGTGAGTGTCCTTTGTTTCTAGGTGGGTCTCTTGTAGACAGCATATTTGGGGTCTTGTTTTTGTATCCATTCAGCCAGTCTGTCTTTTGATTGGGCCATTCAACCCATTTACATTTAAGGTAATTATTGGTAAGTATGATCCCGTTGCCATTTACTTTGTTGTTTTGGGTTCGAGTTTATACACCCTTTCTGTGTTTCCTGTCTAGAGAAGATCCTTTAGCATTTGTTGAAGTGTTGGTTTGGTGGTGCTGAATTCTCTCAGCTTTTGCTTGTCTGTGAAGCTTTTGATTTCTCTGTCTTTGAATGAGCTCCTTGCTGGGTACAGTCATCTGGGCTGTAGGTTTTTCTCTTTCATCACTTTAAGTATGTCCTGCCATTCCCTTCTGGCCTGAAGAGTTTCTATTGAAAGATCAGCTGTTATCCTTGGGGGAATCCCCTTGTGTGTTATTTGTTGCTTTTCCCTTGCTGCTTTTAATATTTGCTTTTTGTATTTGATCTTCATTAATTTGATTAATATGTGTCTTGGGGTGTTTTGCCTTGAGTTTATTCTGTTTGGAACTCTGGGTTTCTTGAACTTGGGTGGCTATTTCCTTCCCCATTTTAGGGAATTTTTCAACTGTTATCTCAAGTATTTTCTCATGGCCTTTCTTTTTGTCTTCTTCTTCTGGGACTCCTATGATTTTAATGTTGCATTTAACATTGTCCCAGAGGTCTCTGAGGTTGTCCTCATTTATTTTAATTCCTTTTTCTTTTTTTTCTCTCTGTTTCATTTATTTCCGCCATTCTGTCTTCCACCTCACTTATTCTATCTTCTGCCTCAGTTATTCTACTGTTGGTTCCCTCCAGAGTGCTTTTGATCTCAGTTATTGCATTATTCATTATTGATTGACTCTTCTTTATTTCTTCTAGGTCCTTGTTAAACATTTCTTGCATCTTCTTGATCTTTGTCTCTAGTCTATTTATCTGTAACTCCATTTTGTTTTCAAGATTTTGGATCATCTTTACTATCACTAGTCTGAATTCTTTTTCAGGTAGACACCCTATCTCTTTTGTTTGGTTTGGTGGGCATTTATCATGTTCCTTTACCTGCTGAATATTTCTCTGTCTTTTCATTTTGTTTATATTGCTGTGTTTGGGGTGGAGGGTGGCCTTTCTATAAGTTGGAAGTGTGTGGTTCCTCTTTATTGTGGAGCTTGCTCCCTGTGGGTGGGGTTGGATAAGTGGCTTGTCAAGGTTTCCTGATTAGGGAGCTTGCATCTGTGTTCTGGTGGATGGAGCTGGATCTCTTCTCTCTGGAGTGCAGTGAAGTGTCCAGTAGTGAGTTTTTGGGTGTCTATGGGTTTGGCATGGCTTTGGGCAGCATGTATTTTAATGCTCAAGGCTGTGTTCCTGTGTTGCTGGAGAATTTGCATGGTATGTCTTGCTCTGGAACTTGTTTGCCCTTGCGTGGAGCTTGGTTTCAGTGTAGGTATGGAGGCTTTTGGATGAGCTCTTGTCGATTAATGTTCCCTGGAGTCAGGAGTTTTCTGGTGTTCTCAAGTTTTGGATTTAAGCCTCTTGCCTCTGGCTTTCAGTCTTATTCTTACAGTAGCCTCAAGACTTCTCCATCCATACAGCACAGATGATAAAACATCCAGGTTAATGGTGAAAAAATTCTCCACAGTGAGGGACACCCAGAGAGGTTAACAGAGTTACATGGAGAAGAGAACAGGGAGGAGGGAGATAGAGGTGACCAGGAGGAGAAGAGGGGGAATCAAAGGGAAGAGAACAATCTAGCCAGTAATCAATTCCCTATGTGCTCTCCACAATCTGGAACACTCAGAGAGGAGAAAAGGGAGGAAGGAGATAGAGGTGACCAGGAGAGGAGAGGGAGTCAAAAGGGGAGAGACCAATCTAACCAGCAATCAGTTCCCTAAGTGTTCTCCGCAGCCCAGAACACCCAGAGAGATTCACAGAGTTAAGTAGAGAAGCGAAGGGGGAGGAAGGAGATATAGGTGACCTAGGGGAGAAAAAGAGTCAAAAGGGGAAAAGGGCAATCAAGCCAGTAATCACACTCCTAAGTAAAAATGGGTACTGAAGATTGGATTCTTAAAGGTACAAAATTGATAACAAATACCAAAAAGCAAAGATTAAAAATCTAGGGTAGAAGTTAGACTCTCAAAAATACAATATTTAAAAAAATCACAAAAATTATAAAATATATATATGAATTTTGCTTTAAAAATAAGGTCTTATTTTCCCTTGAAGTGTTTTTTTCTTTAATCTGCAACACCCTCAATGCACTAAATAAAGTTAAGTTACATTCCTATAGAACAAAGGTGCAGTGTGTTACAACAAAGTACTTAACTCAAAGATTTAATGTTGCTGATGCCAGGGCTACTACCTGTTTTTTTGTTTGGTTGTTTGTTTGTTTAGGTTTGCATTTCTTTTTTTTTTTAATTTTTACTTTATTTTACTTTACAATACTGTATTGTTTTGCCAAACATTGACATGACTCTGCCACGGGTGTATATGAGCTCCCAATCCTGAACCCCTCTCCCATCCCATATCATCTCTCAGGATCATCCCTGTGCACCAGGCCCAAGCATCCTGTATCCTGTATCGAACACAGACTGGTGCTTCGTTTCTTACATGATATTATACATGTTTCAATGCCATTCTCCCAAATCATCCCACCCTTGCCCTCTCCCACAGAGTCCAAAAGTCCAGTCTATACATCAGTGTCTCTTTTGCTGTGTTGCATACAGGGTTATCATTACCATCTTTCTAAATTCCATATATATGTGTCAGTATACTGTATTGGTGTTTTTCTTTCTGGCTTACTTCACTCTGTATAATCAGCTCCAGTTTCATCCACCTCATTAGAACTGATTCAAATGTATTCTTTTTAATGGCTGAGTAATACTCCATTGTGTATATGTACCACAGCTTTCTTATCCATTCATCTGCTGATGGACATCTAGGTTGTTTCCATGTCCTGGCTATTATAAACAGTGCTGCAATGAACATTGGGGTACATGTGTCTCTTTCACTTCTGGTTTCCTTGGTGTGTATGCCCAGCAGTGGGATTGCTGGGTCATAAGACAGTTCTATTTGCAATTTTTAAGGAATCTCTACACTGTTCTCCATAGTGGCTGTACTAGTTTGCATTCCCACCAACAGTGTAAGAGGGTTCCCTTTTCTCCACACCCTCTCCAGCATTTATTGCTTGTAGACTTTTGGATCGCAGCCATTCTGACTGGTGTGAAATGGTACCTCATTGTGGTCTTGATTTGCATTTTTCTGATAATGAATGATGTTGAGTATCTTTTCGTGTGTTTGTTAAGCCATCCGTATGTCTTCTTTGAGGAAATGCCTGTTTAGTTCTTTGGCCCATTTTTTGATTGGGTCATTTATTTTTCTGGAGTTGAGCTACATAAGTTGCTTATATATCTTTGAGATTAGTTGTTTGTCAGTTGTTTCATTTGCTATTGTTTTCGCCCATTCAGAAGGCTGTCTTTTCACCTTGCTTATATTTTCCTTTGTTGTGCAGAAGCTTTTAATTTTAATTAGATCCCATTTGTTTATTTTTGCTTTTATTTCCATTATACTGGGAGGTGGATCATAGAGGATCCTGCTGTGATTTATGTCGGAGAGTGTTTTGCCTATGTTCTCCTCTAGGAGTTTTATAGTTTCTGGTCTTACACTTAGATCTTTAATCCATTTTGAGTTTATTTTTGTGTGTGGCGTTAGAAAGTGATCTAGTTTCATTCTTTTACAAGTGTTTGACCAGTTTTCCCAGCACCACTTGTTAAAGAGATTGTCTTTACTCCATTGTATATTCTTGCCTCCTTTGTTGAAGATAAGGTGTCCATACTGCTACTGCTAAGTCACTTCAGTCGTGTCCGACTCTATGTGACCCCATAGACAGCAGCCCACCAGGCTCCCTGTCTCTGGGATTCTCCAGGCAAGAACACTGGAGTAGGGTGCCATTGCCTCTCCAAAGGTGTCGATAGGTGTGTGGATTTATCTCTGGGCTTTCTATTTTGTTCCATTGATCTATATTTCTGTCTTTGTGCCAGTATCATACTGTCTTGATGACTGTGGCTTTATAGTAGAGCCTGAAGTCAGGCAAGTTGATTCCTCCAGTTCCATTCTTCTTTCTCAAGATTGCTTTGGCTATTCAAAGTTTTTTGTATTTCCATACAAATCTTGAAATTATTTGTTCTAGTTCTGTGAAAAATACCGTTGGTAGCTTGATAGGGATTGCATTAAATCTGTAGATTGCTTTGGGTAGTATACTCATTTTCACTATATTGATTCTTCCAATCCATGAACATGGTATATTTCTCCATCTATTAGTGTCCTCTTTGATTTCTTTCAGTGTTTTGTAGTTTTTGATATATAGGTCTTTAGTTTCTTTAGGTAGATATATTCCTAAGTATTTTATTTTTGTTGCAATGGTGAATGGAATTGTTTCCTTAATTTCTTTTTCTACTTTCTCATTATTAGTGTATAGGAATGCAAGGGATTTCTGTATGTTGATTTTATATCCTGCAACTTTACTATAATTCATTGACTAGCTCTAGTAATTCTCTGGTGGAGTGTTTAGGGTTTTCTATGTAGAGGATCATGTCATCTGCAAACAGTGAGAGTTTTACTTCTTTTCCAATTTGGATTCCTTTTATTTCTTTTTCTGCCCTAATTGCTGTGGCCAAAACTTCCAGAACTATGTTGAATAGTAGTGGTGAAAATGGGCACCCTTGTCTTGTTCCTGACTTTAGGGGAAATGCTTTCAATTTTTCACCATTGAGGATAATGTTTTCTGTGGGTTTGTCATATATAGCTTTTATTATGTTGAGGTATGTTCCTTCTATTCCTGCTTTCTGGAGAGTTTTTATCATAAATGGATGTTGAATTTTGTCAAAGGCCTTCTGCCTCTACTGAGATAATCATATGGCTTTTATTTTTCATTTTGTTAATGTGGTGAATTACATTGATTGATTTGTGGATATTGAAGAATCCTTGAATCCCTGGGATAAAGCGCACTTGGTCATGGTTCATGGTGTATGATCTTTTTAATGTGTTGTTGGATTCTGATTGCTAGAATTTTGTTGAGGATTTTTGCATCTATGTTCATCAATGATATTGGCCTGTAGTTTTCTTTTTTGGTTTTTTGGTTGATTAACATTCATCAAGGAAAAGAGCCAATAAATGTTAACAGGTCTCTTGGCCAGAAGATAATGTAAATCACCTGAGACCTTTTACACATTGAAAAGTATGCAGAAATAAAGCCTGGTATAGATAAGGGTCAGGATTGCTGCCCCTACATGACTCTGCATCTTCCATTATGTAAAACTTAGGGTATATAAGCTCCTTTTGAAAATAAAGCTACAGGTCTTGCACACAAAAAAATAAGTAAATTTAAAAAATTAAAAATAAATAAAAATAAGGTCTTTTTGCAAGGTAGTACTCTTATCTGGAAAATCCCATGGACGGTGGAACCTGGTAGGCTGCAGTCCATGGGGTCGCCAAGAGTCGGACATGACTGAGCGACTTCACTTTCGCTTTTCACTTTCATACACTGGAGAAGGAAATGGCAGCCCACTCCAGTGTTCTTGCTTGGAGAATCCCAGGGAAGGGGGAGCCTGGTGGGCTGCCATCTGTGGGGTCGCACAGAGTCGGACACGACTGAAGAGACTTAGCAGTAGCAGCAGCAGTAGGTTATAAAAATGAAAATTAAAGGAGTAATAG
The DNA here is from genome assembly GCA_917880005.1 of Nanger dama. Lineage (NCBI taxonomy): Eukaryota > Metazoa > Chordata > Mammalia > Artiodactyla > Bovidae > Nanger > Nanger dama. Next base: position 10,736 of record CAKJTW010000783.1, read on the forward strand.
AGGACTTAAAATTTTTTTTAATGATAATAGTAAATATATATTTAGGAATTTCTCTGGAGCTGTTGCAGGCAGTGTGGGGTCAGTTCAGTTTCAGATAGTTCCTTGTTCCAGCTTATAGGTCTCAAGATCTATAGGCCCCTTCCAATGTAGTCAGTGCTAACTACAGGGTTTTAATCTGTTGCACCTGTCACTTCAAAGTGGTTCCCTCTGTTTATTTTGGCTTCTTCTGTTTGTTGGTCTCTTCAGTGTCTAATTTCTGCCCTGACACAAGGGGGCGGTGGTGTTCACTTATTTAGGCTCACTGTGGTGCTGTAGGGAGGGAGGAACACTCCAAACAAATATCACTGGCGTGCGTGGGGAGTGCTCGCGGTGTCTCAGCCACACTGGGTTTGCCCCTGCTCACAGCGTGTGCGCTTTCCCAGTCTACACTGCTCAGGCTCCAGGTTGCTGTGCAGGGGAACTGTCTAAAGTGGGCCCTGAGTTGCATGCACTTCCCAAGTCTAAGCTGCTCAGGTTCAGGTTCTCGGGTACTCCACAAAGGCGCAGACTCGTTGGGCCTGCGTTTTGTGCCCTCCCCAGGTCCGAGCAGCTTCAGGTGACCCCAGAAGAGAGTGCGTTTATCACCTCCGCATCGCCTCCCCAGTCCCAGCCCCTCGGTTTCCTGGGTGCGCAGCGGGAGCGCAGTCTCAGGTGTGCCACCCTGGGGAGCTCTTCTTCTCTTCTGGGGAGCTGATCTCTAACTGCGACCTTCCTGGCGAATGTCAACCATCCAGGATTGCGGGAAGACTTGGTTAGCAACTGGATCCTGCTCACAGTTTGGTAGAGGATGCCGTCTCTGGGGCCAATATTGCCCCTTTACTGCTCTGGCTGCCCCCTGCCTGCCTCCCTGTCTCCAGCGGGGGATGGGCCCGTCCGCAGCCGGCCAGCTCTCCTGGTGTTTGCTTAGTCCTTTGTTCTGTGAGCTGGCCAGCAGTGTCTTAGGTTAGGGCTTTTCGTGGGATAGTTCTCTCTCTTTTCTCTCTCTGGCTATCCCACAGTTTGGATTGCTATCTCATGTTAGCTCCTTCAGATTGCCCTCAGGGCGTTCAGTCCCTGTCCTTACCCTGAGCAATGCAGCCCGTGCCTCCATGTTGACCCCCGCTTGCTGGTGGCGGATGTGAGCGTCTGGGGCTACTTCTTGGCTGGGAGTTGCCGTTAAGCTCCTAATCTGTAGGTTTATTTATTTATTTATCTATCCTCCCAGTTATGGTGCCCTCTGAGGTTCCTAAACTCCCCACAGACCTGCCGATGACAGGGTTTCCTGGTATTTGGAAATTTCTCCTCTTTTATGACTCCCTCTCTGAGAGGGATGTCTGTCCCTAACTCTTTTATCTCTCTTTTTACCTTTTATATTTTGTCCTACCTCTTTTTGAAGACAATGGGCTGCCTTTCTGGGTATCTGGCATCCTCTGCCAGTGTTCAGAAGTTGTTTTGTGGAATTGCTCAGCGTTCAAATGTTCTTTCGATGAATCTGTGGGGGAGAAAGTGGTCTCCCCGACCTGTTCCTCCGCCATCTTAGGACTGCCCCCTCTATAACAATGTTTTTATAGTCCTTGATTTTTATAAAATGTTATTTGGTATTAGCAAGGGATAGTAAAGTAGTCCCAGAAAGTCAGCAGCAGATCCATGCACACCCATAAATCTGGTATATGACAAAAAGCAACATTGTCTGTTAGAGGAGCAGAGTCACTCACTGAAACAATCAATGAGATACTCACACCACACAGAAAAATCAAGGCAGGACCAAAGTACTACATATAAGGTGAGAATACTTAAATATTTTAGAAGATAGAGAACATCTCTGAACTTGACGTAACTATAAAACCAAAGTTAAAATATATCTCACAGAATAGGAGAAGATATGTCCAAGGCATGTTGCTGCTGCTGCTGCTGCTGCTAAGTCACTTCAGTTGTGTCTGACTCTGTGTGACCCCCATAGATGGCAGCCCACGAGGCTCCCCCGTCCCTGGGATTCCCCAGGCAAGAACACTGGAGTGGGTTGCCATTTCCTTCTCCAATGCATGAAAGTGAAAGTGAAGTCACTCAGTCGTGTCTGACTCTTAGCAACCCCATGGACTGCAGGGCACCAGGCTCCTCCGTCCATGGGATTTTCCAGGGATTTTACTGGAGTTTCAGCTTCAGCATCATTCCTTCCAAAGAAATCCAGGGCTGATCTCCTTCAGAATGGATTGGTTGGATCTCCTTGCAGTCCAAGGGACTCTCAAGAGTCTTCTCCAACACCACAGTTCAAAAGCATCCATTCTTTGGCGCTCATCCTTCTTCACAGTCCAACTCTCACATCCATACATGACCACAGGAAAAACCATAGCCTTGACTAAACGGACCTTAGTCGGCAAAGTAATGTCTCTGCTTTTGAATATGCTATCTAGATTGGTCCTTTTCTTCCAAGGAGTAAGTGTCTTTTAATCTCATGGCTGCAGTCACCATCTGCAGTGATTTTGGAGCCCCAAAAAATAAAGTCTGACACTGTCTCCACTGTTTCCCCATCTACTTCCCATAAAGTGATGGGACCGGATGCCATGATCTTCGTTTTCTGAATGTTTGAGCTTTAAGCCAACTTTTTCACTCTCCTCTTTCACTTTCCTCAAGAGGCTTTTTAGCTCCTCTTCACTTTCTGCCATAAGGGTGGTATCATCTGCATATCTGAGGTTATTGATATTTCTCCCAGCAATGTTGATTCCAGCTTGTGTTTCTTCCAGTCCAGCGTTTCTCATGATGATGGAGGTTACTCTGCTAACTAAATAGAATTATGCTTGGGAGGAGGTAATGAGGAATGAGAGGAAACAGTTCCCTCAGGCATTTTTGGTCTGATACAATGTAGATTTTTTTCTTTGGCTAAGAGAGGTGGATTTTGGTAAAATACGTTGTAGTCAGAAGTGATGACACTGATTTTTGGCTATCTGAAAAATTTAATGATGGTAAGAGGCGGTACAGGATCATTGGAAAATAGCCTAAGAGGTCAGAGAATTTGAAGAGGTTTGAACGATAATTCAACTTTAGATTTGGGGGGTACGGTTGATTTCTAGGACCAGAATGAAACCTAAATAGTCACAGCCAGGACAGTTTGTTTCCAATAACGAGGCATTGTTATTTGTGGAATTGTTGCAGAAGAGAATAGTGTTGGAGAGAAGGAATCCAGCTGAAGATGCTTCTGGCTAATAGACGTTTGATGGAATGGATTAGAAGCAGGTGATTTTCATTGAGAAGAGAGAGAAGCAAGGTCGTCCCTGGGAGTGGGAAGAAAATTTGCATGCTGTAGACAGCTGGGAGCAGTGTGGTAATGAGAGTGGTTAACAGGGCTCAGGCATCGGTTACAAGGAGTTAGCAGTTTTCATCCTCAGGTCTTTGGAATAAGAACCTGTGAGGACGAGGCGTCCTGTTTCCACGAGACTTTGGCGATGAGGGAGGTTGCGGTGAAAAGGTATGGCTTTCCATAAGCTTCCTGTTTTTCGAATGTCTTGTTCACCATTTAAAATGTGGAGCATGGATCTGGAGCTTGCAAATGCTATGGCTTTGAAGAAGGCATGTGTACGTGTATGAGGAAAGCTCAGTAAGGTTGACTCATGCCATATTACCTTAAAGGGGCCTAGTGGGCCCAGGGGGAAAGGGGGGGGGTTTTTGGGATGTTTTGGGGGGGGGGGGGGGGGGGGGGGGGGGGGGGGGGGGGGGGGGGGGGGGGGGGGGAGCCCCCCCCCGGGGGGGGGGGGGGGGGCGCGCGGGGGGGGGGGGGGGGGGGGGGGGGGGGGGGGGAGTAGTTTTTTTTTTAAGAAAGAATTTTTTTTTTTTTTGGGGGGGGGGGGGGGGGGGGGAAGAAGAGAGGTCCCTGGTGGGGGGGGGGGGGGGGGGGGGGGGGGGGGAATTTTGGGGGGGGGGGGGGGGGGGGGGGGGGGGGGTGTCACCTCCACTACTTTTGTTCATAGTAATGCTTCCTACGGTCCACTTGACTTCACACTCGAGGATATCTAGCTCTATGTGAGTGACCACACCATCATGGTTATCTGGGTCATTAAGAACTTTCTTGTACAGTTCTTCTGTGTATTCTGGCCACCTCTTCTTAATCTCTTCTGCTTCTTTTAGGTCCTTGACACTTTTATCCTGTATTATGCCCATCTTTGAGGAAATGTCCTCTTGGTATCTCCAGTTTTCTTAAAGAGATCTTTAGTCTTTCCCATTCTATTGTTTCCTCTTATTCTTTGCATTGTCCACCTAAGAAGGCTTGAGTCTCTCTCCTTGCTATCCTCTGGAACTCTGCATTCGGTTAAGTGTATCTTTCCCTTTCTCCTTGGCCTTTCTCTTCTCTTCTTTTCTTATCTCAGCTCTTTATCAGGTCTCCTAGCACAACCATTTGGCCTCCTTGCATTTCTTTTTCCATATGCCTTCCTAGAAAAAATATCCATTTTGATCTTTGGCCCAGTGATTTCTTGGGTTGTTCGACGTTTTGATACTAAGTTGCAAGAGCTGGTTCTATGTTTTGGACACGAATTCCCTGTGGATATCTTCAACTACAAATATATTTTCCTGTTCTGAGGGTTGGCTATCTACCCAGTTATGAATTCTTTCCAGTGACCTAGGAGACTCCTGGAGGGCAGTTGTTGTTTACTTCTACCCCCACACCCCGACACCAGGACCTTGTGAACATGAAGTGCTAGTGAACCCAGCTTTTATAGTTGTGATTACCAATATGGCCACAAGGCAGCAGCATTTCTTTTTGCCCCACTTTCTTTTTTCTTAACCTTTTCCTGTCCTTTCATTTTTCCTTTTCCCATTGGAATAGGGCTTCCCAGGAGGTACTACTCTCCTGCCTGCCAATAAGAGACTTATCTTTTTGTAGGTGTTTTGAGATGGCTGTCTGGTCCACTGTGAGGTGATAGCTCATTGAACATTTGATTGACCTTTGTGTGATCACTCACCTAGAGCCAGACGTCCTGGAATGTGAGGTCAAGTGGGCCTTCGGAAGCATCACTATGAACAAAGCTAGTGGAGGTGATGGAATTCCCGTTGAGCTACTTCAAATCCTGAAAGATGATGCTGTGAAAGTGCTGCACTCAATATGCCGGCAAATTTGGAAAACTCAGCGATGGCCACAGGACTGGAAAAGGTCAGTTTTCATTCCCATCCTAAAGAAAGGCAATGCCAAAGAATGCTCAGACTACCATACGGTTGCACTCATCTCACACGCTAGTAATGTTCAAAATTCTCCAAGCCAGGCTTCAGCAATCCGTGAACTGCCAACTTCCTGTGGTCAAGCTGGTTTTAGAAAGGCAGAGGAACCAGAGATCAAATTGCCAACATCCACTGAATCATGGAAAAAACATGAGAGTTCCAGAAAACCATCTATTTCTGCTTTCTTGACTATGCCAGACCTTTGACTGTGTGGATCCCAATAAACTGTGGAAAATTCTGAGAGAGGTGACCACCTGACCTGCCTCCTGAGAAATCTGTATACAGGTCAGGAAGCAACAGTTAAAACTGGACATGGAACAACAGACTGGTTCCAAATAGGAAAAGGAGTACCTGAAGGCTGTATATTGTCACCCTGCTTATTTAACTTCTATGCAGAATATATCATGAGAAACGCTGGGCTGGAAGAAGCCAGCTGGACCAAGCTGGAATCAAGATTGCCAGGAAAAATACCAATAACCTCAGATATCCAGATGACACCACCCTTATGTCAGAAAGTGAGGAGGAACTCAAAAGCCTCTTGATGAAGCTGAAAGAGGAGAGTGAAAAAGTTGGCTTAAAGCTCAACATTCAGAAAACAAAGATCATGGCATCTGGTCCCATCACTTCATGGGAAATAGATGGGGAAACAGTGTCAGACTTTATTTTGGGGGGCTCCAAAATCACTGCAGATGGTGATTGCAGCCATGAAGTTAAAAGACACTTACTCCTTGGAAGGAAAGTTATGAGCAACCTAGATAGCATGTTCAAAAGCAGAGGACATTACTTTGCCAACAAAGGTCCATTTAGTTAAGGTATGGTTTTTCCAGTGGTCATGTATGGATGTGAGAGTTGCATTGTGAAGAAGGCTGAGCGCCGAAGAATTGATGCTTTTGAACTGTGGTGTTGGAGAAGACTCTTGAGAGTCCCTTGGACTGCAAGGAGATCCAACCAGTCCACTCTGAAGGAGATCAGCCCTGGGATTTCTTTGGAAGGCATGATGCTAAAGCTGAAACTCCAGTCCTCTGGCCACCTCATGCAAAGAGTTGACTCACTGGAAAAGACCCTGATGCTGGGAAGGATTGGGGGCAGGAGGAGAAGGGGACAACAGAGGATGAGGTGGCTGGATGGCATCACTGACTCGATGAACGTGAGTCTGAGTGAACTCCGGGAGATGGAGATGGACGGGGAGGCCTGGCGTGCTGCAATTCCTGGGGTCGCGAAGAGCCGGACATGACTGAGCCACTGAACTGAACAGAGATGGCCAGTCTCATCAATGGAAGGTGATACTCACTGGACTTCTGAATGGTCTGTCTCTCATAATTAGCAATGCTGAGCATCTTTTCCTGTGCCTAATGGCAATCTGTATGCCTTCCTGGAAGAAATATCCGTTTTGACCTTTGGCCCATTGATTTGTTGGGCTGTTTCTCTTTTTGATATTAAGCTACAAGGGCTGTGTCTACGTTTTGGACACAAATTCCTTGTGAGTATCTTCATTCGCAAATATGTTTTCCCATTGTGAGGGTTGTCTTTCTCTTTTGTTTAAGGTTTCCTTTGCTGTGCAAATGCTTTTGAGATTAATTTGGCCCTATTTTCTAACTTTTCATTATTCTGAGAGGTAGTTCTCAGAAGCACTTGATGGAATTGATGTCACAGCATGTCCCACCTATAGTTACCTCAAGAATTTCATAGTCTCCGTCGTTACCTTCAGATCTTGGTCTTATTTGAAGTTTACTTTTGTGTATGGTTTGAGGAATATTCTAATTTCATTCTCCTTTTCATTACTCAAGGAACCACCACCCTGCCTCTGTATTGGCTTCCACCTCTTTTCATTTCCAGCAATGGAGGAGGAGGGTTGCCATTTCTCCACAGCATCTAGTGGATTTAACTTTTGTATTGGTTGCTGTTGTTCAGTCACTCGGTCATGTCCAACTCTTTGTGACCCAATGGACTGCAGCACGCCAGGCTGTCCAGTCTCTCACTGTTTCCCTGAGTTTGCTCAAACTCATGTCCATTGAGTCAGTGATGCCACCAACCATTTCATCCTCTGTCACCCCCCTTCTCCACTTGCCCTCAATCTTTTCCAGCATCAGGGTCTTATCCAATGAGTCAGTTCTTCTCACCAGGTGACCAAAGTATTGGAGTTTCAGCTTGAGTCCTTCCAGTGAATATTCAGTGCTGATTTGCTTTAGGATTGACTGGTTTGATCTCCTTACAGTTCAAGGGAGTCTCAAGAGTCTCCTCCAACATCACAATTTGAAAGCATCAATTTTCGGCATTCGGC
>CAKJTW010000784.1:0-18230 GCA_917880005.1 Nanger dama
AAGTAAGCCACAAAGAAAAACACCAATACAGTATACTGACACATATATGGAATTTAGAAACATAGTAATGATGACCCTGTATGTACACAACAAAAAGAGACACAGAGGTATAGAACGGACTTTTGGACTCTGAGGGAGAGAGGAGAGGGTGGGATGATTTGGGGAGAATGGCAAAGAAGACATACGGATGGCTAACAAACACATGAAAAGATGTGCAACATCACTCAGTATCAGAGAAATGCAAATCAAGACTACAACCAGGTACCATTTCACCCAGTCAGAATGGCTGCGATCCGAGGCTCACAAGCAATAAATGCTCGAGAGGATGTGGAGAAAAGGGAACCCTCTTACACTGCTGGTGGGAATGCAAACTAGTACAGCTACCATGGAAAACAGTGTGAGATTCCTTAAAAAAATTGCAAATAGAAATGCCTTATGACCCAGCAATCCCACTGCTGGCATACACACCGAGGAAACTAGAATTGAAAGAGACACATGTACCACAATTCATTGCAGTACTGTTTATAATAGCCAGGACATGGAAGCAACCTAGATGCCCATCAGCAGATGAATGGATAAGAAAGAAGTGGTACATATACACAATGGAGTACTACTCAGCCCTTAAAAAGAATAAATTTACTCAGTTCTAATGAGATGGATGAAATTGGAGCTGATTATATAGAATGAAGTAAGCCAAAAGAAAAACACCAATACAGTATACTGACACATATATATGGAATTTAGAAGATAGTATTATGGCCCTATATGTGAGACAACAAAAGAGACACAGAGGTATAGAACGGACTTTTGGACTTGGAGGGAGAGGAAGGGTATGATGGTTTGGGAGAATGGCATTGAAACATGTATACTTTCTTGCAAGAACGAAGCACCAACCTATGTTCAATGCAGGATGCAGGATGCACGGGGCTGGAGCACAGGATGATTCAGGTAGAGGATGTGGTGTGGGAGGTGGGTGGGGCTTCAGATTGGGAGACTGTGTTCACCTGTGGATGATCCATGTCAATGTATGAAAAACAATACAGCATTGTAATTAAAAAAATAAATAAATTTTAAAAAAGAAAATGTATACTATCAGTAAGAAACAAAGCGCCAGTCTATGTTCAACAAGGATACAGGATGCTTGGGGTGGTGCACCATATGATCCAGGGAGATGATATGGGGTAGGAGGTGGGAGGCGGCTTCAGCATTGGGAGATCATGTACACCTGTGGCTGATTCATGTCAATGCATGGCAAAACAAATACAGTACTGTAAGTGGTGGAATAAAGAATGAAAAAAAAGAAACAGAAAGAAAATAAAAGAAAACTACATGTGGGCTACCATCCCATAACATACCCCAAATTCTATGCATAATCACGTTTCATGTGAATGATCTAAATATACCAATTAAAAGGAAGAGATTGGTGAAAAGAATTAAACCAACTAAAAATAGACAGGGTTATGTAATACTAAGCCTTCTGCTACAAGAAATCTATTGCAAGGTTGAAGATAAAATTGATTAATAGAAAAGGGATGGAGAAAAGCATGCCATGCTACTGTAAGTGAAAAAAGTTGGACTACCTAAATTTACTTCCAGAGAAAGCAGTACTCAGAACAAGAAAGTCAAGAACAAAGATTGGAATTACTTAATGATTAAGTGGTCAATTCTCAAAGAAATTACAGCAACACATAATGTGTGCAGACAAAAAAAAAAAAAAAAAAAACTACCCTAAAATCCACAGGGCAAACATTGTGATGCAGAAATACTATTATACCAGGAGATGCAAACACCTATGTCCTTTAGGAATTGACAGACTTAATAGGCAGGAAATCCAGTCAGGTGTAGCTGAACTGAAAAGCACTAATAATTAACTAGATCTAAATGACATTTACAGAATACTTAAAACTAGAAGAAAACACACTGTTTTTAAATTCACATGGAACATATATCAAGATAGATCACATTCTATGTAAAAAACTCACATCATCAAACTTGAAGAACAGAAATCATACAAATAATGTTATCCACTGTGATGGAAAGAAACTAGGATACTGACAATAAAAAGCACAGTAAAATTGACAGTACTTGGAGATTAAACAATATATTTCTTAATAACACCCAGGTCAAAAGAGAAAATCTAATGAGAAATTTTTAAGTATTTTCAACTAAATGAAAACAAAATCACAACTTATCAGAAGCTATGACATATAGCAAAATCTGTAGAAATATATATACAGCATATATATACCTGTATAAGAAACCACAAAAATTCATAATCAACATCCTTAGTAAATCCTAAAAAGAAAGAAACAAAGGAAAAATAAATAAAGAAGTAATCAACAGCACTTGAAAAAGCAAGACTATCAGCAAAACACAGAACCAGAAGCCGTTTCTCTGAAACAAGAAAGGGTGAAATTCTCAGCAGGCTAATCAAGAAAACTGAGAACACACAAATTAAATTGCAAACAGTGAAAATGAAAGAAGGAGGGCCATATCATGGACATTAAAGGATAATAAATGAATATTAAAAACAACTCTACACTACAAATATAAAGATTAAATTGAGAAATTCTGGATAATTTATCAAATTTACAAGTAAAACTGATAAATTGATAAGGTCTGCATCTACTATATAAATTTAATCTATAAGTAATAAGCTTCAATTAAGACAGCAACAGGCCCAGGTGATTCCACTGTTGAAATCTAACAAAAAATTTAAGGAAGAAGTGATAACAATTCTCTAAAATGTATTCAGAAACAACAAACAAGGCACACTTCTTCATTCCTTCTATGAGACCAGAATTACATTTGTTCAAAACCAGAAAAAGAAATTAAGAGAAAAAAAATTCCACATGAACACTATTATGAGAGTCCCAGCTAAGTCACAAACTGTGAAAGAAAGAATTGTAAGACACATATCTGATAATAAACATGTAGCAAAAATACACAACGAACGCTTAAAACTCAACAATAAGAACATAAAAGTCAGTTTAAAACTGCTTAAAGTGTTGAATAGACATCTTACTGAAGAATATAAAGATGTTAACAGCATATGAAAACACGATCTATTTCCCATGTATACAGGGAATTTCAGATTAAACAACAACAAGATACCTATTAATAGGGCTAACACAAAAAACGAACACCTCTTGATATTAAATGCTGGCAAGGATGTGTGGGCGAATAAGACTCTAACTCATTAAAGACAATGCAATGATACAAATACTTTGGAAACTGTAGGAAATTTCTTTTAAGCTAAACATAGTCTTATCATATGAAGTCTAGCAAATGGTGCTAAGGTATTACTCAAAAAATACAAACCTATGCCCATCCAAAAACCTTCAAACAAAGGTTAATAGCAGACAAATTCATAGCTGCCAAAAACTGAAATCACCAAAGATGACCTTCAGTAGATGAGTACGTAAACAAGCTATCAAGTAAACTACACATGGAATGTTATTCAGTCTGGAAGAAACATTTCAAACCATGGAAAGATATAGAGACAATTCAATGGATATTGATTGTGAAGGAGCCAATGTAAAAAGCCTACATACTGTATGTTGCCATGAATATTACATTTTGGAAAATGCAAACCTTTAGAAAAGAGTAAAAGTTCAGCAGTTGTCAGGGGTTCCAAGTGAGGTTTTGAGGGATAGACAGGTGGAGCATGGGAGATCCATGGGGATTCAAACTCCTCTGCATGACACTGTGTTGGCTGAGTACAAAATATGCATTTGTCAAACACTAAAGAACTGTAAAACACATAAAGTAAAATACATTGTAAACAATGGACAATAGTTAATAACATATTGATATTAGTAGATCAATTGTGACAAATGAACTCGTATCCGTTGAACCAATACAAGATGTTAATAATAGAAGATACCAAGTGGAGGAAGCGTGGCTGTATGGAAACTGTCTATAACTATCTGCTGAATTTTTCCTAATCCTGAACCTGTTCTTTTTTTTTTTTTACAATTTATTTATTTATTTTTTCCCTTATAATTAAATTTATTTATTTATTAAATTACAATACTGTATTTGTTTTGCCATTCATTGACACGAATCAGCCATAGGTGAACCTGTTCTTTTAAAAGAAATACAGAGAGGCAACAAATACATGAAAAGATGCGCAACACTGCTCATCATGAGAGAAAACACAAATTAAAATTACACTAAGGTGTCATCTCATCATGGTCAGAATGGCCATCATCAAAAATTGTACAAGCAGTAAATGCTACAGAGAGCTCAGAGAAAAGGGAACTCTCTTCCACTGTTTGTGGGAATGGAAATTGATATAGTCACTTTGCAGAACAGTAGGGAGATTCCTTTAAAAACTAGGATTAAAGAGATCATATAACCCAGCAATAGAAATACTGTGCATAAAGATATCATATAACCAGCAATAGAAATACTGTGCATAAACACTGAGAAAGGAATAACTGTAAAGACACAGTATCCAAAGTTCATTGCAGCATTATTTACAACAGCCAGGACATGGAAACAACCTGGGTTTCAACTGAGAGATGAATGGATAAAGAAGTTGTGATAGACATATACAATGGAATGCTGCTGATGATGCTAAGTCACTTCAGTCATATCCCGACTCTGTGTAACCCCAAAGACGGCAGTACACCAGGCTCCCTGTCCCTGGGATCCTGCAGGCAAGAACACTGGAGTGGGTTGCCATTTTCTTCTCCATTGCATAGAAAGTGAAAATGGAAAGTGAAGTCGCTCAGCCTTCCGACTCTTGACCCCATGGACCACAGCCTGGGGTCACTCTGTCCATAGGATTTTTCAGGCAAGAGTACTGGAGTGGGTGTCATTGCCTTCTCTGACAACAAAGACTAGAGACATGCAAGTAAAACTGTTACAAATCCTGCAATGAATTGTAGTGGCACTGACAAAATACTGTACCAAGTGTACAATAGATAGCTAGTGGGAAACTGCTATATAATACAGGAGGCTCAGCCTGGTTCCATGTGACAAATAGAGGGTGAGATGTGGGGCTGGGAGGGAGTCTCATGGGGCAGGAGGAATATGTACACTTATAGCTGATTCATTCCATTGTATAGCAGAAACTAACAAAACATTATAAAGCAACTGTCAATTAAAAACAATTTTTTAAGTCTAATAATTTAAAAACTAAGAAAAAATATGGATAAGAACACAGCCAGTACAGAGTTATATGTACCAAAGCAAAGTGAATAAAAGTCAGCAATAACGAAAAGCAAAATATCACACTAAGTATTTGATCCTTGAATTAAAATTCTTAGGAAACAGGCACAGAATATATTGACACATATAGAAACTGAAATCTGGCATAAAAAAGATCAACACAAAATCAGAGATTGGTCTGGAAGAATCAACAGTTATTTAGATCATGTAAAAGAAAGCCACCATAAACAAAAGCAACCATATAAAAAACGTACCAACAAAGAAACATTAGAAAAATGTATCAGTCTACATGGAGAAGTAAATTTCCTGAGCCTTCGGAAAGAAGTCTCAAACAGTATCTTGTATGTGTATACATGAGGAGGGAGGACATACTGTAATACTGTCAATTTTCCTTAAATCATTTACAGATTTAGTACCACATCCAGAGTGGCTGAGACCACAGTGAAACTTGTGCAGCTGTTTCCTGTACCCAGAACAAACCATGGAAAACTTATACAAGGAATAAGAAAACTACTAACAAAAGCAGAACACAAAAACGAAATAATCCCTGAGGAACAATAAGTCTCCATTGAACTTGACCCTATGAGTGCCCAGGTGGGGAGTACTCTGGAGGCTGACACAGGTGTACAGGCCACAAAGGGAACAGACAACAGGATCAGATGGAAAACGCTTTAAACTGGGAGGTGATTCTTCCCCTGGGCCATGGGACCATGAGCCTCTACTGCTTCACTGAAGGAACCTGAGGCAAGATTTTCTTCTCAGAGCCCCATGCCAAGATCATGGGGCACCAAAGCTTGCGATGGACATGGCAGTATGGCCCAGGCTCACACAATAACCAGCACACGCTTTGTTAGTGGGATGACAACTGGCCCTGTGTAACTGATCAGCATCAGAGAGTGTCAACACATGGACTCAGGAGGAAAAGCTTGTATCACAGTAACTGTACAAAAGGACAGGAATTCATCTCAGAACTTTTGGACAATGCCCCTGCAGTCGACTAGAGCTCACAGTGAGAACCGTCAGGCTAAGGCCCCCCTTCACTGTCTCTGCTGCTGGAATGTAGGGGCATGACTGGGACAGGGTGGGTTTTATACCAGAAAGGGAAGGGTTTCCAGGCTCCACCTGCAGTCAATATAAGGATCCTGAGTCAGATGTGAGGGTTCCCACTACTGAAGGCATTCTCCATCCCTCTCTTGCTTATCTTACCTGCAGCAGCCATTTCCAGAAGCCTTAGGCAGAAGTGACCAGATCAGATGCTGTGTGCTTCTCACTCAGGAGTATGGGGTTTGACATCTTCCAGGCAGGAGGTCTTGCCCTCCAGGTCAGCAGACGGCACGTAACGAGAGTATTACTGTTGAGGCAAGTCAAGGATAGAGCACAGAGAGCATCTCTGCTTGACCAGAAGAAGCCCCAGAGTTTCCTGACGGATTGTCTCAGCAGCTCCAAGAAGGCAGTCAGGCTCTGGCTCCCAAATTCTTCTTGCTTGATTTACTGAGAGAAGCTGAGAGGCAAGGGAAAAGCCAATTGACTGAGATCAGCAGGGACATCCCAGGACCCACTATGAGTCGAAGAAGAACCACATCCCCCATCTTGCCTGAACCCCCTGGAACCCCGCCCACCCAGGCCCTGCCCCTGCTGTCCTCCTGGAACCCATGTGCACATGATAAGAAGTGAGGCCCCTTATCCACATTTGGGGTGTGATGCCATCTTTGAGAGGGCTGCTATCTTTGAGAGCTGCTGTAGCTGTCCCAGAGGGAGGAGAATCCGAGGTCTCATCAGGGGTCCAAGTCGGAGGTGACACTGAGTTGCAAGTGCACTGGATAGTTACAAAGATATGCTCTGGCACTCCCAACATCTTTTCCATCTAAAAGAGGGGACTTCACAGCCCCAGGGCAACCCCGCACCTGCTCTACGCCTGGAGGCTCCGGGCCTGGCTCTTAAGTGCAAGGTCTGTCAATACCCAATGTGGGTTCCGGCACATAACACCTGGATCCAGGGGTGGTGGATCTGGGTGCAAAGTTGAAAACCCTGGCTCTGTTCAGTAGAGGAAGTCTGGGATTCTGTGGAGTGAAGGAGGGACCCTGCAGGGTGACTGAGTGTCTCCATACCCCAGACCCGGCAGCCACGCTCTAACCCTTTAGCCAGCGTGACTTGGCCAGAAAGCAGCAGTCAGCATCTGGGCAGTTCTAAAAAGCTGAGGGGCTCCCTGACTGCTATCATAGCACATGGAAAACTCCGGGAAGAGGGGACCTCATTCCAAAGGGCTTAATTCACCACATTAATAAATTGAAAAATAAAAGCCATATGATTATCTCAATAGGGTGCAGGGGACTGCTGGAAAATTCAACATTCATTTATGATAAAACTCTCCAGAAAGCAGGAATAGAAGGAACGACCTCAACATAATAAGAGCTGTATATGACAAACCCACAGCAAACATTATCCTCAATGATGATTCATGCCAATGTATGGCAAACCAATATAGTATTGAAAAGCAGAAAAAAAAATATTTCAGGGAACAAAGGAGAATGGATGGGACAGAGGCAGTCAGTGGACAAAACAGAGCTGGCAAGATGTGAAAAACAGTTGAAGCTGGATAATGGATATGTTATTCCCACTTTTATTATGTATGGTTGAACATTTCACTGCACAAAGAGCAAAAAAAAATTTTTGAGAGCATTTCACTAAAGTGGGGCGGGTGGAACGAATTTCACCATAATCGATAGTTCTCCTACTGGAAGTTTGCTTTACAGCATTCAGGCAGAAAAGAAACAAGAAATCCAAATTGGAAAGAAGTAAAACTCTCACTGTTTGCAGATGACACTTGATCCTTTACATAGAAAATCTAAAGACTGTGTGAAAACTAATAGAGCTAATCAATGAATATAGTAAAGTTGCAAGATATAAAATCAACATTAAAATCCCTTGCATTCCTATGCACTAATGAGGAAAGTAGAAAAAGAAGTTAAAGGAAACAATTCCATTCACCATTGCAATGAAAGAAAAGAATACTTAGGAATATACCTACCTAAAGAAACTAAAGATCTATATAGCAGAAACTATAAAATACTGATGAAAGAAATCAGAGGACACTAATAGATGGAATGAAATATACCATGTTCCTTGGACTGGAAGAGTCAATATAGTGAAAATGGTATACTGCAAAGCAATCTACAGATTCAATGCAATCTTTATCAAGCTACAAACAATATTTTCACAGAACTAGAACAAATAATCTCAGGATTTGTAGGAAATACAAAAAACCTCAAATAGCAAAAGCAATCTTGAGAAAGAAGAATGGAACTGGAGAAATCAACTTGCTTGACTTCAGGCTCTACTACAAAGCCACAGTCATTAAGACAATATGGTACCTGGCACAAAGACAGAAATATAGATCAATGGAACAAAATAGAAAGCCCCGAGATAAATCCACACACCTATGGACACCTTACATTTCAACAAAGGAGGCAAGAATATCCAGTGGAGTAAAGACAATCTCTTTAACAAGGGGTACTGGGAAAACTGGTCAACCACTTGTAGAAGAATGAAACTAGATCACTTTCTAACCCCACACACAAAAATAAACTCAAAATGGATTAAAGATCTAAACGTAAGACCAGAAACTATAAAACTCCTAGAGGAGAACATAGGCAAACACTGACATAAATCACAGCAGGATCCTCTATGATCCACCTCCCAGAATACTGGAAATAAAAGCAAAAATAAACAAATGGGATCTAATTAAAATTAAAAGCTTCTGCACAACAAAGGAAACTATAAGTAAAGTGAAAAGACAGCCTTCTGTGCGGGAGAAAACAATAGCAAGTGAAGCAACTGACAAACAACTAATCTCAAAATATACAAGCAACTTATGCAGCTCAACTCCAGAAAACAAACGATCCAATCAAAAATGGGCCAAAAGAACTAAATAGGCATTTCTCCAAAGAAGACATAATGGATGGCTAACAAACACGTGAAAAGATGCTCAACATCACTCATTATCAGAGAAATGCAAATCAAGACCACAAGGAGGTACCATTTCACATCAGTCAGAATGGCTGTGATCCAAAAGTCTACAGGCAATAAATGCTGGAGAGAGTGTGGAGAAAAGGGAACGCTTTTACACCGTTGGTGGGAATGAAAACTAGTACAGCCACTATGGAAAAACAGTGTGGAGATTCCTTAAAAATTGCAAATAGAACTGCCTTATGATCCAGCAATCCTACTGCTGGGCATACACACCAAGGAAACCAGAATTGAAAGAGACACATGTACCCCAATGTTCATTGCAGCATTGTTTATAATAGCCAGCCATGGAAACAACCTAGATGTCCATCAGCAGATGAATGGATAAGAGAGCTGTGGTACATATACACAATGGAGTATTACTCAGCCCTTAAAAAGAGTAAATTTGAATCAGTTCTAATGAGATGGATGAAATTGGAGCCAATTATACAGAGTGAAGTAAGCCAGGAAGAAAAACACCAGTATGGTATACTGACACATATATATGGAATTTAGAAAGATAGTAATGATGACCCTGTATGTGGGACAACAAAAGAGTCACAGATGTATAGAACGGACTTTTGGCCTCTGAGGGAGAGGGAAAGGGGGAGGTGATTTGGGAGAATGGCATTGAAACATGTATACTGTCATGTAAGAAATTAAGTGCCAGTTTATGTTCATACAGGATACAGGATGCCTGGGGCTGGTGCACGAGGATGATCCAGAGAGATGATATGGAGTGAGAGGTGGGAGGGGTTTCAGGATTGGGAGCTCGTGTTCACCTGTGGCTGATTCATGTCAATGTATGGCAAAACCAATACAGTATTGTAAAGTAGAATAAAGTAAAAATAAAACAAAAAAAGGGGGGGGCTGGCAGCCTGTCAGCAGAGGATGTCAGGGCTCGGGAGGAGTCAGGGTAATGACCATCCTCTGCATCCACAGCCAACTCAAGACGCTTCCCTGTGGCCAGCACTTCCTCCCAGGTAAACACGGGGCCGGGGGGCAGCGGTCTGTAGGGAAGGTTGCAGCTTGGTTGTGAAGGGGACAGCCCTCGAGATAGCAGAAGGGCGGGTCTCGGCTCCCTTCATTGGGGCCTGAACATTCCCTCCTCTCATCATCTGGGGTGACAGGCAAGGTGGCAGTATCAACTTCAAAGCAAGATAGCAGAGAGGGTAGGTGGGTTTGGGGGCGGGGGGGGGGATATGAGGGAGTCTTGCCCCAGTTTTCATCATGACTCTGAAATGTGAACTGAAAGGACCTGCCTCCCCTGCCAGCCCCTACAGGCCTCCTCTAACGCCCAGGCAGGGCTATCTGGCTGCGCCCAGCGATCACTCTCACTTCCTGTTCAGCAGTCTCAAGGGAGGGGCTCACCAGGAGAACACGAGACTTGTGGATCCTAGGAGCACTGGCCTCAAGGACCCTCAGAGGTGGCTTTGGTTCAGGCCAGGGAGGAATCTCCTCACTGAAGTTGCTCCAACATCTGCTTGTCCCTCCTCTAGGTGCCCCTCCTTGCCTGCCATCCTACCTGCATGTGCATGTGATCCATAATCTGTGTCACCATGCCTCAGAGGTACAAGAACAAATACATGCCCGTGTGAAATGCCTCCAGGTCCAGGGGGACACTCAGCATCCCCAGGAGGCCCAGACCAGTACTGCTGTAGCCCCCAAAGAGGAGTACCCCTCCTCCCACTCGTCTGTCCCTCAGGGTTCTCCTCAAGCCCCTTGCTACTGGAGATCACCATGAGCTTCAGGGAGCCATGGCCCCTAGCTCTCCTGGATGCAGGTCCTTCCTGCGCAGGATCTCGATGGAGTTGCCCAGGGCCCAGAGGAGGAAAGTGCAGGTGCCTCCATGGCAGCCCCTGCCACACAGAGCCCTCTCAGAGACCCTCTGACCAGGAAGGCCAGCATGCTGGTGGAGTTCCGCTGGAGAAGGACACCAAGAAGGAGCCCACCTCGCAGCATGCCCTGCTGAAGGTCATTGGCAAGAAGTATTGGCAGCACTTCCTTGAGATCTTCAGGAGAGTTTCTAAGCACATGGAGCTGGTATTTGGCCTGAGCTGATGGAAGTCGACCATAGAGGGAAGATTATGTGCCTCATCAACAGTCTCCCAACCCGGGGGCGATGAAGGTCTGAGTGATGAGGGAGGGTCTGCCCAAGTTCGGCTTCCTCATGGTGGTCCTAGGGATTATCTCTGTTGCATGATGGGGTAAGAGTACCCTGAGGAGGAAGTCTGGGAATTCCCTCTGTGTGTTGGGGTGTCTATACTGGGAAGGGGGCACTGAATCTTTGGGGAGCCCAGAATGCTCATCACCAAAGATCTGGTGCAGAAGAAGTACTTGTAGTACTAATAGGTGCCCAATGGCGATCCTCTGCACTGTGAGATCCTGTGGGCCCTAAGAGTTTGTTTGAGACAAATAAGATGAAGGTGTTGGAGGTGCTGTCCAAGATCCACTGATATGGTCCCGACTTGCTTCCTAGACCTGTATGACGAGGCTCTGAGAGATCAGGGCAAATGAGAGCAGGGCTGAGAGGCACTGCCAGGGCTCAACCAGTGGCTGAAGCTTCTGTGCCCTTCCAGGCTCTCTACAGCTCCTCCCATTATTCTAGGGAGGGAGGCCTATGACACTTTCTTCCCATTGTGTTGGAACAGAGCTGTGTGGCTCCTAAATAGGAGAGAGTAGTAAGGGAGGGAACAAACTTGTTTGTTCTCTTTATAGTTTTATGTGGTAGTGGAGCTAGGCACAACTCATTTTAACAAAATATATATATATCTTTTTCCTTAATCTAGGATAAATATTTACTGAAAGTTGATTTAAATTAGATTAAGGAGATGATGGAGGAGTTTAGTATTTTTAAAATGTTAATACATTTTTCAGGTTTATTGTGCCTCAGAATATAATTGTATTAATCATATAAATCACATTGTTTGCTGCTTTAAGTTTTGAAAGCTATAGGTTGGGATATATGTAAAACACATTGAAGGGTATTGAATATGTTGTTCACCATCTACACAAGGTGAGATGACAATGGAACAGGATTTTCCTCAAAAGTAGTCAAGCTCCTAGATAGTGCAGGTTAGTAGGGGTCGAGCAAACCAAGTTTAGATCTCTATTTTCTTCCCGATCTAAACTAGTAACTTCTGCATATTATTTATTTCAATTTTATTGAATTTTTTACTCTAACTGATTGTTTTCCTTCAGAATATTGGTTTGGAGAATGATTTCAGTTTTATTTATTGCTTTTTAGGATTTGTAAAGCCGGTGCTTGGTAGATAAAAGAAATCGGCGAGCCATCTTTATTGTCTTTATGATCTGAAAGTAGGTAATATGTCGCTGAAAGAGAGATTTTCATGGTAATGTGAAATGTGAACAAAGAAAATTTGAGAAACAAAAACAATAACAAACATAAAGGAAAAAACTTTTAATTTGTAGTTTGCCTTATTTCCTCTATTTTTGGTAAAAATAAAATATACTTTGCCTTAATTTAGCTCATTTAAGAAAATGTGTTTCTTAAATAAAATAAAAACATTTATTTCTTTGTCTGCAATGCATGCATAGTCTCTGCTATCTACTGGATAAAAAGAACCTCAGATAGGAAGGGTATTTTGGACGTTCATAACAAGCCATGCCCTGTGGGGCCTTGCAAGATGTGCAGGAATGATGGAGACATCTTGACCCAATGTGGTCCCCTCTGGAGAAGGGAATGACAAACGACTTCAGTATTCTTGCCTGAGAACCCCATGAACAGTAAGGAACAGGCAAATGATAGGATACTGAAAGAGGAACTCTTGCCAGGGTCAGTAGATGCCCACTATGCTACTAGAGATCAGTGGAGAAATCACTCCAGAAATAATGAAGGGATGGAGCCAAAGCAAAACAATACCCAGTTGTGGATGTGACTGGTGATAGAAGCAAGGTCTGATGCTGTAAAGAGTACACTGCATGGCACCTGGAATGTGAGGAATCAGCTGAATCAGGGAAATTGGAAGTGGTCAAACAGGAGATGTCAAGAGTGAACGTCTCTAAGATTCTAAGAATCAGCAACCAGATTGACTGGAATGGTGAATTTAACTCAGATGACCATTATATCTACTACTGTAGACAGGAATCCATTAGAAGAAATGGAGTAGCCATCATGGTCAACAAAAAGAGTCCGAAATGCAGTTCTTGGATGCAATCTCCAAACGACATGGTGGTCTTTGTTCGTTTTCATGGCAAACCACTGTAATATCACAGTAATCCAAGTTCATGCCCCAACCTGTAACACTGAAGAAGTTGGAGTTGAATGGTTCTGTGAAGACCTACAAGACCTTTTAGAACTAACACCCAAAAAAGATGTCTTTCTCTATTATAGGGGACTGGAATGATGCACAAGTCAAGAAATACCTGAGTAACAGAAAAAATTACCTTAGAATGCAGAATGAAAGAGGGCAAAGACCAGAGTTTTTGCCAAGAGAATGCACTGGTGACCGTAAACACCCTCTTCCAACAACACAAAGAGAAGGCTACACACTTGGGCATCACCACGATAGTCAATACCAAGAAATCAGACTGATTATATTCTTGCAGCCAAAGATGGAGAAGCTCTATATAGTCAACAAAAACAAGACCTAGACTGACTGTGGCAACTAGATCATGAACTCCTTATTGCCAAATTCAGACTTAAATTGAAGAAAGTAGGGGAAAACCGCTAGACCATTCAGGGTATGACCTAAATCAAATCCCTTTATGAATATACAGGGGAAATAGAGAAATAGATTTAAGGGACTAGATCTGATAGATAGAGTGCCTGACGAACTATGGACGGAGGCTCGTGATATTGTATGGGCACAGGGATCAAGACCATCCCCATGGAAAAGAAATGCAAAAAAGCAACATGGCTGTCTGGGGAAAGCCTTACAAATAGCTGTGAAAAGAAAAGAAGCAGAAAAGCAAAATTGAAAAGGAAAGATACAAGCATCTGAATGCAGAGTTCCAAAGAATAGCAAGAAGTGATAAGAAAGCCTTCCTCAGCGATCCATGCAAGGGAAATAGAAGAAAACAAGAGAAATGGGAAAGACTAGAGATCTCTTCAAGAAAATTACAGACACCAAGGAAACATTTCATGCAAAGATGGGCTCAATAAAGGACAGAAATGGCATGGACCCAACAGAAGCATAAGATATTAAGAAGAGGTGGCAAGAACTATACAAAAAGGATCTTCACGACCAAGATAATCTCAAAGGTGTGATCACTCAACTAGAGCCAGACATCATGGAATGTGTGAAGTCAGGTGGGGCTAAGTAAAGCATCACTATGAACAAAGCTGGTGGAGGTGATGGAAATTTCAGTTGAGCTAAATCCTGAAAGATGATGTTGTGAAAGTGCCACTCAGTATGTCAGCAAATATGGAAAACTCAGCAGTGGTCACAGAACTGGAAAAGTCCAGTTTCATTCCAATCCCAAGAAAGGCCGTGCCAAAAATGCTGAAACTACTGCACAACTACACTCATCTCATGCTAGTAAGTAATGCTCAAATTCTCCAAGCCAAGCTTCAGCAATACGTGAACCATGAAATCCCAGATGTTCAAGTTGGTTTTAGAAAAGGCACAGGAACCAGTGATCAAATTGCCAACATCCACTGGATCATGGAAAAGCAAGAGAATCCCCAGAAAAACATCTTATTTCTGCTTGATTGACTAATGCCAAACCTTTGACTTTGTGGATCACAATAAACTGTAGAAAATCCTGAAAGAGATGGGAATACCAGACCATCTGACTCTAGCCTATTGAGAAACCTATATGCAGGGGCTGGTGGAAGCCAACAGTTAGATCTGGACATGGAACAACAGACTGGTTCCAAATAGGAAAAAGGAGTATGTCAAGGCTGTATATTGTCACCCTGCTTATTTAACTTCTGTGCAGAGTACATCATGAAACGCTGGGCTGGGAGATGCCCAAGCTGGAATCAAGACTGCTGGGAGAAATATCCCAATAACCTGATATGCAGATGATACCACCCTTATGGCAGAAAGTGAAGAGAAACTAAAAAGCCTCTTGATGAAAGTGAAAGTGGACAGTGAAAAAGTTGGGTTAAAGCTCAACATTCAGAAAACGAATCATGGCATTTGGTCCCATCACTTCATGAAATAGATGGAAACAGTGGAAACAGTGTCATATTTTATTTTGGGGCTCAAAATCACTGCAGATAGTGATTGCAGCCATAAAATTAGAAACACTCATGAAGAAAAATTTATGACCAACCTAGATAGCATATTGGAAAGCAGAGACATTACTTTGCCAAGAAAGGTCCGTCTCATCAAGGCTGTGGTTTTTCCAGTGGTCATGTATGGATGTGAGAGTTGGACTGTGAAGAAAGCTGAGCACTGAAGAATTGATGCCTTTGAATTGTGGTGTTGGAGAAGACTCTTGAGAGTCCCTTGGACTGCAAGGAGATCCAACCAGTCTTCTGAAAGAGATCAGCCCTGGGATTTCTTTGGAAGGAATGATGGTGAAGCTGAAACTCTAGTACTTTGGCCACCTCATGTGAAGAGTTGACTCACTGGAAAAGGCTCTGATGCTGGGATGGATTGTGGGCAGGAAGAGAAGGCGATGACAGAGGATGAGATGGCTGGATGGTATCACGGACTCGATGTATGTGAGTCTGAGTGAACTCCGGGAGTTGGTGATGGACAGGGAGGCCTGGAGTGCTGCAATTCATGGGGTCGCAAAGAGTCAGACACGCCTGAGTGACTGAATTGAACTGAACTGAATAATCCTAACTTCCATTAAATTAAACACCAGTGTTTCTTAATCAGTATAACTCTGCTTTATATGTAGTACATGCATTCCAGCATTCTCCCATTTTCCCACGTTTTGGGAGAGGTCTTGTTGATGTCTGACAGAAGAAAATCTTTCCTGCCATACAGCTTCCTAAAAGTTTTTCTACTTTGCAAAAGGATCTAGATGCCACATTTTCTTATTTTGCAGATGGAGAATTTGCATCTCAGTTCATGACTGTGGAGAAAGGACACGCAAACTACCTCTTTGTTATTGTAATAACTCTGATTTATGAATTTGAAAAATTATTACATATCAGCGCTTCCCACAGTCTTCTCATGATCTTTATAGTAAAATATAAATCACCTTTCACTGTCTGATATTACTGTTGAAGGAAAAGATGTCTGTGTTGCTAAAAATGTTGCAAACATTGCTTGTACATACCAACAGGATAAGATGACTTAACCACAAAGATCACCAGCAGTTTCACTCACCCTGTATTTCCTTTGTTGCTGAAGTTAGTATGTTCCCCCTTTCAGCAGAGATACGGTCTCTATCCTTTAGGACTTTTCCACTTCTGTAACTCAGAGATTATCTTGTGCCTCTCTTTCTGTGTTTACATAAGCATTTCCTCATATCCTATTGTCTTTATAGCTCTGCATTGTATTTTAAGTCACTGCCTCTATCAGAAGCATATTCTAATCAGGTGACTCAGTCAACTGCAACAGGCTTAGCAGGCTGTCCTGTAAGGAGAGAAAAGCTGGACACTAGCAACTGAACCATGAGTTGCAGCCTCCTGTTTATTTCAAACTCTTTATTTTGAAATAATAGAGCCACAAATTGTAAAAACAATTTATGGGAAAGACTGAAGGTGGGAGGAGAAGGAGACAACAGGGGAGATTTGTGGGATGGCATCATGGATTCGACAAGACATCAGTTTGAGTAAGCTCCAGGAATGGTGATGGACAGGAAGCCTGGCATTCTATAGGCCATGGGGTCGCAAAGGTTGGACACGACTGAGACTGAACTGAACTGATTGATGGTGAACTTCTTTTCTTAGGCCCGTTGGCCTTTGTCTTCTTTGGAGAAATATCTATTCAACTCTTTTACTTCTAATCATAGATATGTCAAGGTGATGGGGGTCACTCCTATGGTTACATTACAGTACCTGATGGCATTCCTTTGATCACAGACATTATTTAGGAGACGCTATTTTGCTAGTAGATATGTTCTTACTTCCTACCTACCTTGAATAAGAAACTTGTCAAGTTTGGAACTACCTATAAAAAAGGCAATGTGTCATGGAACTGCAAGCTAGCGGTTGGAAGAGAGAACTGCAAAAACTGTTGGCAGGAACAACTCTGTCTAAACATCTGCATTAAGAACTTTGACTGCTAGCATGGTTTCTATCAAAGCAACAGGGCACATTCTAGGACAACTCAGCTACCTGAATTCCTGTTTAGAAAATTTCAAGGCTACCAAAGGAATCTGTTCCAGCCAACATCTGAAATAAGCCCCTCATCTTCCTTTACTGAGACTGTCTATTTAAAAGAAAGACCAAAAAAAAAAAAAAAACCCTCACAATTACAAATCCTTCCTCTGTCCCTTTGAGATGTATGTATCTCCTACAGCCTAGGAATGTCTTTCTCAAGGACCTGAAAGCCTTTACATTGAAATTTAACAGGAAGGAAGGGCAGAGCCTTTGTCTCCAGTTTCTGTGGGAAATGTGAGGTCAAACAACAGAAAGACCAATAGTTCAATTTTAAAAAATAAGTAAAGGACTTGAAGAGATATTTCTACAAAAAGATAAACCAGTCACCAAAAAGTATATGAACAGATGCTCAGGCTCATTAGAAACATGTATATAAGAACACAATCGGATTCCATTGGATCCCTCCTGTGTCACTGGTAAGAATGCAAAATGGTTCAGCCTGTCTGGAAAACAGTTTGGGAGCTCCTCAAATTTAAAGAAAAAAATTGCCATAGGACCCAGCAGTTCTATTCCTAGGTATATGATTTACACAATTTAGAACTTATAATCAAACAAATATTTGTACACAAATATTTAAAGATGCATTATTCATAAAAGCTCCAAACTGAAAACAATCCAAAATTTCTATCAACAAATAACCAAAGTGTTGTATATTCTTAAAATGGAATAGGATTCAGTCATAACGAGGAATGAAGTACTAATAACTAAGAGACCATGGATGAGCCTTGGAAACATGATGCTAAATGAAAGGTCACATAGGATATGAGACCATTTATATGAATTATCCAGGATAAGC
>CAKJTW010000785.1:0-18192 GCA_917880005.1 Nanger dama
TTACTTAGGGCTTTTACAGAGTAATTAAAGACTAATTTTCTTGAAGAGATCTCTAGTCTTTCCCATTCTGTTCCTGTCCTCTATTTCTTTGCATTGATAGCTGAAGAAGGCTTTCTTATCTCTTCTTGCTATTCTTTGGAACTCTGCATTCAGATGCTTATATCTTTCCTTTTCACCTTTGCTTTTCGCCTCTTCTTTTCACATTGATGTGATCACTAATCTAGAGCCAGAAATCTTGAAAGGTGAAGTCAAGTGGGCCTTAGAAAGCATCACTACAGAACAAAGCTAGTGGAGGTGATAGAATTCCAGTGGAGCTGTTTCAAATCCTGAAAGATGCCAGCAAATTTGGAAAACTCAGCAGTGGCCCAGGACTGGAAAAGGTCAGTCTTCATTCCAATCCCAAAGAAAGGCAATGCCAAAGAATGCTCAAACTACCACACAATTGCACTCATCTCACATGCCAGTAAAGTAATGCTCAAAATTCTCCAAGCCCGGCTTCAGCAATACATGAACCGTGAACTTCCTAATGTTCAAGCTGGTTTTAGAAAGGCAGAGGAACCAGAGATCAAATTGCCAATATCCGCTGGATCATGGAAAAAGCAAGAGAATTCCAGAAAAACATCTATTTTTGCTTTATTGACTACACCAAAGCCTTTGACTGTGTGGATCACAATCAACTGTGGAAAATTCTGAAAGAGATGGGAATATCAGACCGCCTAACCTGCCTCTTGAGAAATCTGTATGCAGGTCAGGAAGCAACAGTTAGAACTGGACATGGAACAACAGACTGGTTCCAAATAGGAAAAGGAGTATGTCAAGGCTGTATATTGTCACCTGATTATTTAACTTCTATGTAGAGTACATCATGAGAAACGCTGGACTGGAAGAAACACAAGCTGGAATCAATATTGCCGGGAGAAATATCAATAACCTCAATATGCAGATGACACCACCCTTATGGCAGAAAGTGAAGAGGAGCTAAAAGACTCTTGATGAAAGTGAAAGAGGAGAGCGAAAAAGTTGGCTTAAAGCTCAACTTTCAGAAAGCGAAGATCATCGCATCTGGTCCCATCACTTCATGGGAAATAGATGGGAAACAGTGGAAACAGTGTCAGACTTTTTATTTTTGAGGGCTCCAAAATCACTGCAGATGGTGACTGCTTCATGAAATTAAAGACACTTAGTCCTTGGAAGAAAAGTTATGACCAACCTAGTATAGTATAGTATAGTATAGTATACCTTTGCCAACTAAGGTCCATCTAGTCAAGGCTATGGTTTTCCTGTGGTCATGTACAGATGTGAGAGTTGGGACTGTAAAGAAGGCTGAGCACCGAAGAATTGATGCTTTTGAACTGTGGTGTTGGAGAAGACTCTTGAGAGTCCCTTGGACTGCAAGGAGATCCAACCAGCCCATTCTGAAGATCCAACCCTGGGATTTCTTTGGAAGGAATGATGCTAAAGCTGAAACTCCAGTACTTTGGCCACCTCATGCGAAGAGTTGACTCATTGGAAAAGGCTCCGATGCTGGGAGGGATTGGGGTCCAGGGGAAGGAAAGGGACAGCAGAGGATTGAGATGGCTGAGTGACATCACCGACTGCATGGAGGTGTCTGAGTGAACTCCGAGAGATGGTGATGAACAGGGTGGCCTGGCGTGCTGCAGTTCATGGGGTCCAAAGAGTCGGAGCGTGACTGGTGAGCTCTAGACTGAATTAGACTAGACTAGATTAAAAGACTTCCATTTAATATAATTTTTAAAATGTGCACTCAATTTTATTGTTTACTGTTTTATTTAGTGTCACAGTAAATATTTGTGCCTGAATTTCCTTACCTAAAATGACAACAGTGTACCCAGCCCTTCCTCATTTCTTGGGAGTTGTTATTAGCAAGTGAGAAAATGTATTTAAGACCTTACACTCCCAAGGCCTTAGATAATATATGGGATAAAACATGATTACATTGCTGAAATGTGGAGCTGGTTTTCTTTTCAGGTTAACGAACTGACAAGGAGAGAGCTCAGCTAGCCTGGAAAATTTCATGCCAATGACTGAGTCCTGTGTGTGGCTCCAGTACGCTGGTAGTGATGGGTTACAATTTTGGTTTCAGAGCCATAGCACAAGGACACCTCTGAGTTCCAGCAGCTGGCTGGCGGCCTCCGAGACCTGGCAGAGGAGTTCCCAAGCTCATGGTTGCTGTGGTTCCACTTCTACTAGAGATGCTGAGGACAGATAATAGGTAGGAATAGAGACTCATCATACACACCTCCTCATCGACTGCTATATTTTCCTGAACTATCCTGCTCTTCTCTTCCCCACCTCCACACCAGAAGTAGATCTATGTCCAGTAAGAGAGGCCATCAGGTGAGTGAGAGTCTAACAAAGCAGTACCTACATCAGCAATCGGATTAAATCTGAATAAGTGAAGCCTTTCCCTTTGATGATTTTTAAACTACAAAACAGCACTGAACAGAAGTATTATAATTCAGCTGACCGAAGTATTTAATGGCAAGTATTTACCTGGCTTCCTAGGTAGCTCAAATGGTAAAGAATCTGTGTGCCATTGGGAGACCCAGGTTCGATCCCTGAATTGGGGATCCCTTAGAAGGAATGGCAACCCACTCCAGTAATATTCTTGCACAAATTTCCATGGACAAAAACTGTTAACTTAAGTCTATGGTAAGTAAAGGAGTCAGACACTTGGCTGACGTGCTATTTTTCTATAATCATGATGTCAAAATTTTCTGTAATACATTTCCTATTCAAAAAATAAAAATAATTAAAACATTGTCATTGTATATTGACATTTGTACTTCTTATTGGTGGAAATATGAAAATCATGGTTTTCAGCTTTTGTACTATCCCCACACATCTACTTCAAGAGGCTAGCTGTGTGACAACAGGACCTATGAATGTAAAGTATCTAAACACCATCATGTGGCTTCCCCTAACTGCAAAGGGATACAGGAAACTTAATCCTTGCTATGCAGTCACTTTCAGGAAAATTAACCCAACAGAATGGAAAATGTAAGTGGGTAGTAAACATCTCCATCACATCTACACATCAAAGTTTCATATATTTTATATATAAAAGGAAATGTGTTCAGTTCAGTTGCTCAGTCATGTCCGATTCTTTGTGACCCTAATAGGCCACAGCATACCAGGCCTCCTGTCCATCACCAACTCCCAAAGTCCACCCAAACTCATGGCCATTGAGTCAATGATGTTATCCAACCATCTCATCCTCTGTCATCCCCTTACTCCTCCTGCCCCCTCAATCTTTCCAAACATCGGTCTTCAAATGAGTCAGCTCTTCACATCAGGTGGCCAAAGTATTGAGTTTCAGCTTCCAATATCAGTCCTTCAATAACTTACCCAGGGCTGATCTTCAGAATGGACTAGTTGGATCTCCTTGCAGTCCGAAGGACTCTCAAAAGTCTTCTCAACACCACAGTTCAAAAGCATCAATTCTTCAGCACTCAGCCTTCTTCACAGGTCAACTCTCACATCCATACATGACCACTGCAGGAAAAGCCACAGCCCTTGACTAGACAGACCTTTGTTTTGGCAAAGTAACATCCTCTGCTTTTCCTGCATGCACTACTCTAGGAGTTTGGTCGCAACTTTCCTTGAAGAAGTAAGTGTCCTTTTTAATTTCATGGCTGCAGTCACCATCTGCAGTGAGCAGATGAATAATCTTGGAGCCCCAGAAAAATAATGCTCAGCCCCTGTTTCCCCTGTTTCCCCATCTGTTTCCCATGAGAGGCCAATGGGAGTGGATGCCATGATCTTCATTTTCTGAATGTTGAGCTTTAATGACACTGCTCTCCTCTTTCACTTTCATCAAGAGGCTCTTTAGTTCCCTGTTTACTTTCTGCCATGAGGAGTGATGTTATCTGTGTATCTGGGGTTACTGATATTTCTCTGGCAATCTTGATTCCACGGCTTGTGGCTTCCTCCAGCCAGCATTTCTCATGATGTACTCTGCATATAAGTTAAATAAGCAGAGTAACAATATACCTTTGACATATATTTTCCTATTTGGAACAGGTCTGTTGTTCCATGTCCAGTTCTAACTGTTACTTCCTAAACACATGCTGGTGTTTTATAAATTTTAAATTGATTAATAACACTTAAACACTCCAGAGATCTCATCAAAGAGTTTCTGTAATCCTGCCTTTTCTGGGGAAAAAAAAAAACCCAGATGATCTGGTAACACCAGCCCATTTCCTCTGGGCAACAGTTGGTTGGAGGTGAGAAGTGGCTGCCTGCATTCTCCTCCAGTTTGCTGGAGAAAAAAATCTAATGGCTTCCTTTTTTGTGCTTCCCCATAAACCTGTAGTCACTGTGTTTGTGACCCCTGACTAATCATAATATGAAAACATGCTTTCAGAAAACTTGGAAATTCTCAATTTTGGGGCTATTCAGAGAGAAAAACGATTACTTACATGTAGCTCACTTTTCTGTGAAAACTGTTCCAAATATCAAATTCAGAGCATTTATAAGAGAAAAATAATGAGTATATAATATCTGTAAAAATCAAGTTGAGATAAATGCATTTAAATTTGCAAGGAGGAAAAGGAGATAAAAGTGAAATGTGCAGAGGACAGAGACAGGTTAGGGTTAGAAACAGAAATTTACAAAGAACAGTAGAGAGAAGTCAACTTTTAGAGAGATGTTAGTTGGCAACATTCAAAAACTTGAAGGAATCTTGAAATAGAAGCTTTCTAGTATTTTTTATATATTTACAGATATTTTTCTAGCAAGAGAACAATATAATATTAATATTATCAATTTATAATGACAATAGATTTATGGAGTTCTTAGTGCTTCTGTGGATTGTTTCATTTAACCATTTCGGAATTATAGTTTAAAATCCACATAATTTAGTAGTGATTGGCTGCCTGTGTGGACACAGGCAGACTCTTTAAACTCACCAGAGATGTCTAGCAGAGTTACCAAAGTTCCCCTGTCTGGGAGGGCTTAAACAATTTCCAGCCAGAGGGTGTAATTGGCTGCCCTATAGACCCAAAGGAATAGAGGCACTGAAGTAGTAGAAACCACAGACATTTGCTTCATAATTTATTATATGATATTACTTTGTAATAGCTTGGCTTTTAAAAAATATTTTGTTCAGTTCAATATTATTCTTTGTAATGTCTTTATCTATGATTACAACATGAAGGCTAGGAATTCTAACATGAAAATCAACCCAACTGTCATCATCATTGGGTATTATTTTTCAAGATAACAATGCTCTTCCAGATCAAAGTTAGAAAATGTGCTGTTTCTACCAACTCATCATTTTCAACCAAAGATGATCTTTTTCTTTCATATTAAACAAATTTTATATATTTAAATTATTAACACCTGTCTAGGGATATGTGAAGGCATACAATGATTAATGTTAAAGTATGACTTTAAGTTGCAATTCTAGAAATAAAGAAGACTTGAAATTGTAGAATAGAAATACAAACATCAGTATTGTGTTTTCCAAGAGTGTTGGCAGTTTTCTCTTCTAAAGATATTTGGACTCCTAAATTCTTCCCAGAAACTTAAAAAGAGAAGAAAAATCTGTGTTAGTTGGGCATCTTCTTACTTTTGAATAACTAGCATGGTACTAAGCTGATGGATGTTATCTATAAACAGAAGAATAAGAGGATCTATTCAGATAATGCTTCCAGTGGCAGTAAGCTGGTCTCTGCAGTCTTAGAGGCATTTTCAACCAGAAATTCTTGAGAAATTTTATGTTAGATTAAAGATAGGTTAAAATGAACTGTTCTTGAGTGATATATTTTTATTGTCAAGATTTTTGCCTTGTTTCCTTAGCAAGGACACAGTAAATTATTTTCATTTCACTTCAAAATCTTCCAGAAAGCATACTTTCTTCTTCTGAGAATTTAAACTGATTTTATTGCATAGGGAATTGGATCATCATCTCTAAAAAATAATGATATGACTAATTTTTCAATGTATCCTTTATGTGATTGAAAGCCTTGATATGTTTATTTATCCTGCCACTATTTTAAAAGCAAAATTGAAATGAGGTCATACAGAAATAAAAATCCTAAGTTAGTAATTTTTTCTAACCAATAAGCCTATTTTGGTTTGAAATGTTTGTCACTTTCATCAGTTTCATAATGCACAATCTATTTTACCACAGGTAAATGGTCGGAAAAGACACAGAGCTCCGTTCATGCAAATACACTTTGAGTTTCATTAGTTCTTTGTTCTGAAACAAGATCTTATTCTATTCTTCCATTCTTGTCCTGACCCAATATGTAAAGCCATTGTTTTTCATCCTTCAGCCAATCTGAGACATGAATACTTACATTCCTCCACACTAAAAGTAATAAATTTAACTATACCACTTCTCTGCAAAGTCAGACCCATTCTGCCAAGCCAGGGAAAAGTGGAGGTATTTTTTTACTTGCAGGGCTACCCTTGAAGGTCTAGCGGTGGACTGGGTGACTGGCCATTGCTTCAGCCTGAAAGAGTCACTGTAGAGTTGAAACAAACATGGTACCAGAGGGAGAATAGCAACTGCATCAAGCAAGAGCCCTCAACCCCTCTCCTTGAGAACATAGGGAAGTTTGAAGGCAGAGGCAAATATCCTGATTGTGAATGCTCATGTCATGTCAATTTCCACTCTCACCTTTAGATGCCTGAATGATGGAAATGGTGCAAATACCAATATCAAAGCTCCAGTCAGATTCTAACAGGGAACTTCAAATGGACCTGGGGAGATAGGTGTGTGTGTCCATTCTCAGACTTTAAGACCCAAACAACAGTATAATTGGCCCCTTAGATAACTCACGAGTTTGACCTGTACAAGTCCCATATACACAGATTTTTTCAGTAGCAAATACCCTTTGTACAACATGATCTGTGGTTGTTAAAATCTGTGGATGTGGACTCAGTATAAAGAAACTGCCCATGGATGGCCAACTCTTTAGTTATGTGCAGATTCTCTCCCTAATCCCCATGTTGTCAAGGGTCAACTGTCCTCACAATTTAAGATGAATAAAGGAAGAATAAGAAAGTCTATATGCAGTAAAATGGGACATAAAGGAGGCTGGTATGCCATGTTTGATTGACAAAAACCTATGTTTAAAGATTTTTCCCCTAGTAACCCAGAAAAAAAGATTAAGTAACTTTACCCTTAAAGGAAATTAAGAAAATCCTCAGCTCTATGAAATGGAGATAGCAATGAGATGATTAAAACAAAACAAAACAAAAAACCAGGCTGGACTGAAAAAGTTAGCATAA
The DNA here is from genome assembly GCA_917880005.1 of Nanger dama. Classification (NCBI taxonomy): domain Eukaryota; kingdom Metazoa; phylum Chordata; class Mammalia; order Artiodactyla; family Bovidae; genus Nanger; species Nanger dama. The sequence goes on from CAKJTW010000785.1 coordinate 7,264, forward strand.
AATGCAGTAAAGGGGAAAATGACACTGATGATCTCCAAAACCACTTTAGGCAGAAAATAAAAGTAATGTAAAGCTACTCTGAATAGAGGACAGATTTCAGAATATCCACATAGTTCAAGCATGTCATTCTAAATACTACAAAGAGAATCAGACACATGAAAATAATGAAATCCATCATTGAAGGATAGTAGTCGTGTTGAATATGAAACAGAAAAAATCCCACAGATAAAAATTTAAAGATAAACTATTCCTAAATTGAATGAGATCCTAAAACTACAGATTCATAGATAGGGCTTATCAGCTAACACTCAGAAAACTTTTAATGAGCTTACTGATCTCTAAGAACAGGAAAAAAAATTCTTCATATATCTAGACCAAGGTCATCTCAAGTGAAACATTGTCTTGCTTTAATCTGTCAGCAAAAATAGCTGTTAGATAAATGCTGTACTCCCACACGGACCGTGCATTGTACGATAGGTTTCCTTATAGTCTTGTCAGTGCAAAGTCAGCAAGGCTACCAAGCAGGTGAACACTCACAAATACATCATCTCCACGTACATCCTGATGAATCTGCTTGAATATGTAATTTAGTGCAATGAAAAAAATAAACCAAATGCATTTCTCTGATTATGAGTGGTGTTTGAGCATCTTTTCATGTGTTTGTTAGCCATCGTATGTCTTCTTTGGAGAAATGCCCTATTTAGCTCTTTGGCCCATTTTTGATTGGATCGTTTATTTTCTGAGTTGAGCTGCATAATTTGCTTGTATATTTTGAGTTAGCTGTTTGTCAGTTGCTTCATTTGCTTTATTTTCTCCCATTCAGAGGCTGTCTTTTCACCTTACTTATAGTTTCCTTTGTTGTGTAGAAGCTTTTAATTTTAATTAGATCCCATTTGTTTATTTTGCTTTTATTTCCAGTATTCTGGGAGGTGGATCATAGAGGATCTGCTTGATTTACGTCCAGAGTGTTTTACCTATGTTTTCCTCTAGGAGCTTTATAGTTTCTGGTCTTATGCCTTAGATCTTTAATCCATTTTGAGTTTATTTTTGTTTGGTGTTAAGTGATCAGTTTTCATTCTTCTCAGGTGGCTGACCAGTTTCCCAGCATCCTTGTTAAAGGGTTGTCTTTACTCCATTGTATATTCTTGCCTCCTTTGTCCGAAGATAAGGTGTCCATAGGTGTGTTGATTTATCTCAGGGCTTTCTATTTTGTTCCATTGATCTATATTTCTGTCTTTTCTTGCCAGTACCATGCTGTCCAAAGCCTGCTGTGGCTTTGTAGTGTGAGGTGCCATTTCAAACCAGTCAGAATGCTGCAATCAAAAAGTCTACAAGCAATAAATGCTGGAGAGGATGTGGAGAAAAAGGAACCCTCTTTTTTCACTGTGGTGGGAACGCAAACTAGTACAGCCACTATGGAAAACATTGTGGAATCCCTTAAAAAATTGCAAATGGAACTGCCTTATGACCCAGCAATCCCACTGCTGGGCATACACACCGAGAAACCCGAATTGAAAAGAACGTGTACCCCAATATTCATTGCAGCGCTGTTTATAATAGCCAGGTCTGGAAAGCAACCTAGATGTCCATCATCAGATGAATGGATAAGAAGCTGTGGCTCATATGCACAAGTGGAGTACCTACTCAGCCCTTAAAAGGAATAAATTTGACTCAGTTCTAATGAGATGGATGAGATGGAACCGATTATGCAGAGTGAAGTAAGCCAGAAGAAAAACACCAATAGTATACTGGCCATATATATGGAATTTAGAAGACAGTAATGATGACTATAGGTGAGACAACAAGAGACACAGAGGTATACAGAGTGGACTTTTGGACTCTGAGGGAGAGGAAAGGGTGGGATGGTTTGGCAACTGGCTTACAACACCTGTGTAATCGGTTCCAATTTCATCCATCTCATTAGAACTAGTCAAATTTATTCTTTTAAGGGCTGAGTAGTATTCCATAGTGTATATGAACCACAGCTTTCTTATCCATTCATCTGCTGTTGGACATCTAGGTTACTTCCATGTCTTGCTATTATAACAATGTGTTGCAATGAACATTGGGGTACATGTGTCTCTTTCAATTCTGGTTTCCTCAGTGTGTATGCACAGCTGGGATTGCTGGGTCATAAGGCAGTTCTAGTTGCAATTTTAGGAATCTCACACTTTTCCCTGTGGCTGTCTAGTGTTGCATTCCCCCACCCAGTGTAAGAGGTTCCCTTTTCTCCACATCCTCTCCAGCATTTATTGCTTGTAGACTTTGGATCACAGCCTCTGCTGGTGTGAAATGGTACCTCATACTACAAAGCCACAGTCATTTAGACAGCATGGCATGGCACAAAGACAGAAATATAGATCAATGGAACAAAATAGAAAGCCCTGAGATAAATCTCAACACACCTATGTACTCCTTATCTTCGACAAAGGCAAGAATATGCAATGGAGTAAGACAGTCTGTGATAGGTACTGGGAAAACTGGTCAACCACTGTAAGGAGATAATTAGACCTGTTTCTATTTACTACTTTTTAAAAATAAACTCAAAATGGATTAAAGATCTAAATGTAAGACTAAGAAACTATAAAACTCCTAGAGGAGAACATAGGCAAAACACTCTCCGACATAAAATCACAGCAGGATCCTCTATAGTCCAACTCCCCAGTATACTGGGAAGCAAAGCAAAAATAAACAAGTGGGATCCCATTAAAATAAAAGCTTCTACACAACAAAGAAACTATAAGCAAGGTGAAAGACAGCCTTCTGAATGGGAGAAAACAATAGCAGATGAAACAACTGACAAACAACTAATCTCAAAGATATACAAGCAACTTATGCAGCTCAACTCAGAAAAATAAATGAGCCAATAAAAAAATGGGCCAAAGAGCTAAATGGGCATTTCTCAAAAGAAGACATACGGATGGCTAACAAACACATGAAAAGATGCTCAACATCACTCATTATCAGAGAAATGCATTTTGGTTTATTTTTCATTGCACTAAATTACATATTCAAGTAGATTCATCAGGATGTACGTGGAGATGATGTATCTGTGATGTTCACCTGTTGCAGCCTGCTGACTTTGCAACTGACAAGACTCGTAAGGAAACCTGGCGTGACAATGCACTGTCCGTGTGAGTACAGCACTTTCATCTAACAGCTATTTTTGCTGACAGGTTAAAGCAAGACTAAGTGTTTCACTTGTAGATGACCTTCTGGTCTAGATATATGAAGAATTTTTCCCTGTTCTGTAGAGATCAGTAAGCTCATTAAAAGTTTTCTGAGTGTTAGCTGATAAGCCCTATCTTATGAATCTGTAGTTTTAGGATCTCATTCAATTCAGGAATAGTTTATCTTTAAATTTTTATCTGTGGAATTCTTCTTGTTTCATATTCAAGCATGACTACTATCTCAATGATGGATTTCCATTATTTTCTACAGTTCTGATTCTCTTGTATTTAGATGACATGCTTGAACTATGTGATATTCTGAAATCTGTCCTCTATTCAGAGGCTTTACATTATTACTTTTATTTTCTGCCTCAAAGTGGTTTTAAGATCATCAGTGTCATTTTCCCCTTTAATGCATTTTATGCTAACTTTTTCAGTCCAGCCTGGTTTTTTGTTTTGTTTTGTTTTTAATCATCTCATTGCCATCTCCATTTCATAGAGTCAGGATTTTCTTTAATTTCCTTTAAGAAGGTAAAGTTACCCAACCTTTCTTCTGTTACTAGGGGAAAAATCTTTGAACATAGGCTTTTGTCAATCAAACATGGCATACCATGCTTTCTTTATGTCCCATTTTTACTGCATATAGACTTTCTTATTCTTCCTTTATTCATCTTAAATTGTGAGTACAGTTGACCCTTGACAACATGGGGATTAGGAGAGAATCTGCACATAACTAAAGAGTTGGCCATCCATGTGGCAGTTTCTTCATGCTGAGTTCCACATCCACAGATTTAACCAACCACAGATCATGTTGTACAGCAGTATTTGCTACTGAAAAATCTGTGTATAAGTGGACTTGCACAGGTCAAACCTGTGTTATCCAAGGGGCCCAACTATACTGTTGTTTGGGTCTTAAAGTCTGAGAATGGACACACACCCTATCTCCTCAGGTCCATTTGAAGTTCCCTGTTAGAATCTGACTGGAGCTTTGATATTGCTGCATTTGCATCATTTCCATCATTCAGGCATCTATGCTGGGTAGAGTGAAATTACATGACATAGAGCATTCACAATCAGGATATTTGCCTCTGCCTTCCAACTTCCTATGTTCTCAAGGAGAGGGTTGAGGGTTTCGGTTTGATGCAGTTGCCATTCTCCTTTCTGTGGTCCATGTTTGTTCTCAACTCTACAAGTGACTTCAGCTGAAGCACGGCCAGTCACTCCAGTCCACCGCTAGACCTTCAAGGGTAGCCCTGCAAGTAAAATACTTCCACTTTCCCCTGGTTTGGCAATGGGCCTGACTTTGCAGAGAAGTGGTATAGTTAGTCTTTAATACTTTAAAGTGTGCTGGAGGAATGCATGTGTATTCATGTCCCTGATTGACTGAATGGTGAAAACACAATGGCTTTATACTATCTGGGTCCCAGGACAAAGAATGGAAGAATAAAATAAGATCTTGTTTCAGAACAAGAACTAATGAAACTCAAAAGTGTATTTGCTGAAATATGGAGCTCTGTGTCTTTCTCCTATCATTTTACCTGTGGTAAAATAGGATTATGCGTGGTGAAACTTGTGAAAGTGACAAACATTTCAAACCAAAAATAGGCTTTTATTGTTAAAAAAATTACCAACTAAGGATTTATTATTTCTGTAGCTACCTCATTTCACATTTTGCTTTTAAAATAGTGGCAGGATAAATAAACATATCACAGCTTTCAACTGTTAAAGGATACATTAAAATTAATATATCATTATTTTTTAGAGATGATGATCCAATTCCCTATGCAATAAAAACTCAGTTCAAAGTTCTCAGAATAGAAAGAGAAAGTATGCTTTGGAAGATTTTACGAAGAGAAATGAAATAATTTGACAGTCCGGCATAAAAACAAGGCAAAAATCTTGACAATAAAATATATCTAACAAAGACAGTCCCACGAACCTATCCTCCCAACGAATATAAAATTTCTCAAGAATTTCTGGTTGAAATGCCTTCTAAGACTTTAGTGACCAGCTTACTGCCACTGAAAGCATTATCTCAATATCCACCTCTTATTCTTCTGTTTATAGATAACATCCACTAACTTAGTACCATGCTAGTTATTCAGTAAGAAGACGATGCCCAACTAATCACAGATTTTTCTTTTTCTCTTTTTTTAAGTTTCTGCGGAAGAATTTAGAGTCCAAATATCTTTAGTAGAAGAAAAAGCTGCCAACACTCTTGGAAAAACACAACCTGATGTTTGTTCTATCTAAATTTCAAGTTCTCTTTATTTCCTAGAATTAAACTTAAAGTCATACCCTTAACATTAATCGTTGTATGCCTTCACATCCCTAGACAGGTGTTAATAATTTAAAATATATAAAATTTGTTTAATATGAAAGAAAAACATTCATTCAAGGGAAATGATGAGTTGGTAGAAACAGCACATTTTCTAACTTTTTTGATCTGAAGAGGTTTATTGTCTTTGAAAATAATACGCAATGATGTGACAGTTGGGTTGATTTTTCTATGTTAGAATCTTCTTAGCTCTCTACCGTTGTAATTAAGATAAAAGACATTACAAAGAATAATATTGGACTAAACAAAATATTTTTCAAAGCCAAAAGCTATTACAAAAGTAATATCATATAATAAATTATGAAGCAAATGTTCAGGTTTCTACTACTTCAGTGCCTCTATTCCTTTGTCTATAGGGCAGCCAGTAAGAATTTAGTGAAATTGTTTAAGCTTCCCTCTCCCAGACAGGGGAACTTTGGTAACTCTGCTAGACATCTCTCATTTAAGAGCTCTGCCTGTTGTCCACAGGCACCAATCACCACCCAATAAATATGTGGAGAGAGAGACATTTTAAACTATAATTTGAAATGGTTAAATGAAACAATCCATATAAAGCACTCAAGAACTCCATAAATCTGAGTTGTCATTATAAATTATTAATATTATCATTATATTGTTCTCTTGCTAGGTAAACATTCGTAAATATATAAAATACTAGGAAAGCTTCTATTTCTTAGATTCCTTCAAGTCTTTGAATGTTGCCAACTAACATCTCTCTAAAAAAAGTTGACTTCTCTCTTACCTGTTCTTTTGTAAATTTCTGTTTAAACCCCTAACCCTGTCTCTGTCCTGCACATTTCACTTTACTCCTTTTCCCCTCTCGTAAATTTAAATGCATTTATCCTTAACTTGATTTTAAGGTGGACATTATATACCTATTATTTTCTCTATAAATGCTCTGAATTCCTTATATTTGGAAACAGTTTTCACAGAAAAGTGAGCTATACTAAGTAACTGTTTTTCTCTCTGAATAGCCCCTAAAATTGGGGAGAATTTCCCAAGTTTTTCTGAAAGCATGTTTTCATATTATGATTAGTCAGGGGTCACAAAATTCAGTGACTACAGGCTTAAGTGGGGAAGTTAATGGGTGAAGCCAGTCAGATTTTTTTTCTCCAGCAAACTGAGAGAATGCAGGCAGCTACCTCTCACCTCCAACCAACTGTTGCCCAGAGGGAAATGTGGGCTGGTGTTACCAGATCATCTGGGTTTTTTTTCTTCCCCAGAAAGCGCAGGATTATGAAAACTCTTTGATGAGATCTTCGAGTGTTCTAAGTGTTATTAATCAATTTAAAATTTATAAAACACCACATGTGTTTAGAAGCAACAGTTAGAACTGGACATGGAACAACAGACCCGTTCCAAATAGGGAAAGGAGTACGTCAAAGCTGTATATTGTTACTCTGCTTATTTAACTTATATGCAGAGTACATCATGAGAAATGCTGGGCTGGAGGGAAGCACAAGCCGGAATCAAGATTGCCAGGAGAAATATCAGTAACCTCAGATACACAGATAACATCACCCTTATGGCAGAAAGTAAACAGGAACTAAAGAGCCTCTTGATGAAAGTGAAAGAGGAGAGGAAAAGTGTGGCCTGAAGCTCAACATTCAGAAAATGAAGATCATGGCATCCACTCCTATCATTTCATGGGAAACAGATGGGGAAACAGTGGAAACAGTGGCTGACATTATTTTTCTGGGGCTCCAAGATTATTCATCTGCTCACTGCAGATGGTGACTGCAGCCATGAAATTAAAGACACTTACTTCTTCGAAGGGAAAGTTATGGACCAACCTAGATAGCATATGAAACAGAGACGTTACTTTGCCAACAAAGGTCTGATCTAGTCAAGGCTATGGTTTTTCCAGTGGTCATGTATGGATGTGAGAGTTGGACTGTGAAGAAGGCTGAGTGCTGAAGAATTGATGCTTTTGAACTGTGGTGCTGGAGAAGACTCTTGAGAGTCCCTTGGACTACAAGGAGATCCAACCAGTCCATTCTGAAGATCAGCCCTGGGTGTTCATTGAAGGACTGATATTGAAGCTGGGAAACTCCAATACTTTGGCCACCTGATGTGAAGAGCTGACTCATTTGAAAAAAGACCCTGATGTTTGGAAAGATTGAGGGCAGGAGGGAGAAGGGGATGACAGAGGATGAGATGGTTGGATGGCATCATTGACTCAATGGCCATGAGTTTGGGTGGACTCTGGGAGTTGGTGATGGACAGGGAGGCCTGGCATGCTGTGGCTCCATTAGGTCACAAAGAATCGGACATGACTGAGCCAACTGAACTGAACACATTTTTATATATAAAATATATGAAATCTTGATGTGTAGATGTGATGGAGATGTTTAGCTATCCACTGAATATTTTCCATTCTGTTGGGTTGGAATTCTTCCTGGGAAAAGTGACTGCATAGCAAGGATTAAGTTTCCTGGTATCCTTTGCAGTTAGGGAAGCCACATGATGGTGTTTAGATACTTTTACATTCATAGGTCCTGTTGTCACACAGCTAGGCTCTTCTTTAAGTAGATGGGGGATGTTAAAAGGTATTAGCTGGAAACCACCAGCATTTTCATATTTCACCAATAAGAAGTACAAATGTCAATATACAATGACAATGTTTTTTAACGGGCAGTTTTTATGTGAAATGTATTACAGAAAATTTTGGACATCATGATTATATGTGTGTTAGTCGCTCAGTCAGTGTCTGACTCTTTACGACCACATAGACTTGGGTTACCAGTTTCTGTCCATGGGAAATCTCCAGGCAAGAATACTGGAGGGGGTTGCCATTCCCCCTTCCCCAAGGATCTCCCCAATTCAGGGATCGAACCTGGGTCTCCCACATGGCACACAGATTCTTTACCATTTGAGCTACCTAGGAAGCCAGGTAAATACTTGCCATTAAATACTTCGTTCAGCTGAATTCTGTAATACTTTGTTCATGTTGTTTTGTAGTTTAAAAATCATCAGGGGAAAAGACTGTCTCGTATTCACTGGATTTAATCCGATTGCTGATGGTAGAACGGCTTTTGTTAGACTCTCCCACTCACCTGATGGCCTCCTACTGGGATAGATTCATCTTCTGGTGTGGAGGTGGGAAGAGAAAGACAGAGATGAGGCAGAAAACAACAGCAGCAGTCGATGAGGAGGTGTAAAGATGGAGTCTCTCATTCCTACTATTATCTGGCCCCAGTATCCTCAGTAGAAGTGGAACCAATAGCTATCAGCAGGTTTTGGAAACTCCTTCTGCTGTCTTGGAGGGGCCAGTCAGCCTTTGAACCCAGAGGTGCTCTCAGTTATAATTAAACCAAAACTGGGATCTACCACCAGGCGGCACTGAGCCACACACAGTGGACCTTGAAGCCATTGGCATAAATTCCTCCCAGGCTCAGCTGAGCTCTCCCCTTGCAGTCGTTAACCTTGGAAAGAAACACACAGCTCCAAGGAGTTTTGTGCAATGTACTCATGTTTTATCCCACATATTATCTTATGGCCCTGAGTGTAAGTGTCCTTTTCAATTACATTTTCTCACTTCTGCTAATAACAACCCTGGGAGAATGAGGAAGGCTGGTGCCATTGTTGTCATTTTAGGTAAGGAAATTGAGGCACAAATATTTACTGTGACACTAAATAAAAACAGTAAACAATAAAATTAGTGCACATTTTTAATACAAAAATTAATATTAAATGGAAGTCTTTTAATTCAGTTCAGTCTAACTTAGCTCACGTCCACTCTAGTCAGTCTGACTCTTTGGACTCCCATGAACTGTAGCACGTCAGGGTTTCCTGTTCATCACCATCTCTCGGAGTTCACTCAGACACGTCCATCGTGAGTCGGTGATGTCACTCAGCCATCTCATCCTCTGTCGTCCCTTCTCTTCCTGGTCTCCCAATGCCTCCCAGCACCGGAGTCTTTCCAATGAGTCAACTCTTCTGCATGAGGTGGCCAAAAGTACTTGAGTTTCAGCTTATGGTACCATTCCTTCCGTGAAATCCCAAGTGACGCAGAAATGGCTGGTTGGACCCCCGACAGGGTCCTGCAAGGGACTCTTAAGAGTCTTCCAACACCACAGTTCAAAAACATCAATTTTCTGCTCAGCCTCTTACAGTCCCAACTCTCACATCTGTACATGACCACAGTGAAAACCAGCCTTGACTAGATTGACCTTGTTGGCAAAGGCATAATATACTATACTATACTATACTAGGCTGGTCAGTAACTTTCTTCCGTAAGGACTGTCTTTAATTTGATGAAGCAGCTCACCATCTGCAGTGATTTTGGAGCTCTCAAAATAAAAGTCTACACTGTTTTGACTGTTTCATCTATTTCCCATGATGTTTTTGGACCAGATGTGATGATCTTTGCTTTTCTGAAAGTTGAGCTTTGAGCCAACTTTTGTCGCTCTCCTCTTTCACTTTCATCAAGAGTCTTTTAGCTCCTCTTCACTTTCTGCCATAAGGGTGGTGTCATCTGCATATTGGAGGTTATTGATATTTCTCCCGGCAATATTGATTCCAGCTTGTGTTTCTTCCAGTCCAGCGTTTCTCATGATGTACTCCTACATAGAAGTTAAATAATCAGGGTGACAATATACAGCCTTGACATACTCCTTTTCCTATTTGGAACCAGTCTGTTGTTCCATGTCCAGTTCTAACTGTTGCTTCCTGACCTGCATACAGATTTCTCAAGAGGCAGGTTAGGCGGTCTGATATTCCCATCTCTTTCAGAATTTTCCACAGTTGATTGTGATCCACACAGTCAAAGGCTTTGGTGTAGTCAATAAAGCAAAATAGATGTTTTTCTGGAATTCTCTTGCTTTTTCCATGATCCAGCGGATATTGGCAATTTGATCTCTGGTTCCTCTGCCTTTCTAAAACCAGCTTGAACATTAGGAAGTTCACGGTTCATGTATTGCTGAAGCCGGGCTTGGAGAATTTTGAGCATTACTTTACTGGCATGTGAGATGAGTGCAATTGTGTGGTAGTTTGAGCATTCTTTGGCATTGCCTTTCTTTGGGATTGGAATGAAGACTGACCTTTTCCAGTCCTGGGCCACTGCTGAGTTTTCCAAATTTGCTGGCATCTTTCAGGATTTGAAACAGCTCCACTGGAATTCTATCACCTCCACTAGCTTTGTTCTGTAGTGATGCTTTCTAAGGCCCACTTGACTTCACCTTTCAAGATTTCTGGCTCTAGATTAGTGATCACATCAATGTGAAAAGAAGAGGCGAAAAGCAAAGGTGAAAAGGAAAGATATAAGCATCTGAATGCAGAGTTCCAAAGAATAGCAAGAAGAGATAAGAAAGCCTTCTTCAGCTATCAATGCAAAGAAATAGAGGACAGGAACAGAATGGGAAAGACTAGAGATCTCTTCAAGAAAATTAGTCTTTAATTACTCTGTAAAAGCCCTAAGTA
>CAKJTW010000786.1:0-18138 GCA_917880005.1 Nanger dama
GTTAGGGTTAGCATTGGGGATGGGGTTGGGGTTAGGGTTAGGGTTAGGGTTTGCATTACTCTTAGGTTTAGGGTTAGAAGAGGTTCCGGTTTAGGGTATGATTTAGCGTTAGGGTTAGGGGTTAGGCTTAGGGTTAGGGTTAGGTTAAGGGTTTAGGGTTAGTAGTAGGAGAGCGGTATGTGTTGGGGTTTGGGTTAGGGTTGGGTTAGGGTTACGGTTAGGGTTTATGGTTAGGGTTATGGTTATGGTTAGTGTTAGAGTTGGGTTGTGGTAAGGTTGGGGTAAGGGTCAGCTTTAGGGTTAGGGTTAGCGTTAGGGTTGTTTTACGCTTAGGGGTAGGGTAGGAGTATCGTAAGGGAATGGGTTGGGGTTAGGTTCGGGTTAGGGTTAGGGTTAGCATTGCTCTTAGGGTTAGGGTTAGGGTTTCGTTTAGGGTAAAGTTTAGGGTTAGGGTTAGGGGTTAGGCTTAGGGTTAGGGTTAGGGTTGGGTTATGGTTAGGGTTAGTGTTAGGTTTAGGGTTAGGGTAGGTTTAAGTTTAGTGTTGGGGTTGGGGTTAGGATGAATGAGGGTTAGGGTTACTGTTGGGGTTGGGGTTGAAGGGTTAGGTTTAGGATTACCGGTTACCATAGGTTAATTTTACTGGTAGGGTTGGGGGTGCGGTTGGGGTTAGGGTTGGGGTTGGGGTTAGGGTCAAGATTAGGGTTATGGTTTAGGGTTAGGTTTAGGGGTTGGGTTAGATAAGTGTTAGGTTAGGGGTTTGGTTATGGTCATGGTTATGGTTACACACACACACACACACACACACACACACACACAGTTCGGGGTAGGGGTAGGGGAATGGGTTGAGGAGTTGGGGTTACTGTTGTTATTATTGTTGTATAAGGATTAGGGATAGTGTTAGTGTTTAGGGTTAGGGTTAGTGCTAGGTATTCGGGTTTAGTGATAGTGTAAGGGTAGAGAATATGGTTAGGGTTGGGGTTAGTGTTGAGTTGGGTTTGGTTAGGTTTAGGGTTATGGTTTAAGGTTTAGGGTTAAAGTTAGGGTTAGGGTATAGGATTAGGGTTGGGTCAGGTTTAGGGTTGGGGTTGGATTAGGGGTAGGGGTAGCGGTATGTGTTGCAGTTTAGGTTAGGGTTAGGGTGAGGTTGGGTTAGGGTTAGGGTTAGGGTTTTAGGCTTGGGTTAGGGTTAGTGTTAGAGTTAGGGTTAGGGTTGGGGTTAGAATTTAGGGTTAGGGTTAGGGTTTAGGGTTAGGGTTAGGGTTAGTATTGGTGGTATAGTAGGGTTAGTGTTAGGGTTGGAGTAAGTTAGCGTTAGGGTTGGGATTATGTTTAGAGTTAGGATTAGGGTTAAGTTAGGTTAAAGTTAGGGTACAGTTAGGAGTTAGGGATGGGATTGGGGTTAGGGTTAGGGTTATGGGTTAGGGTTACGTTTGGGTTATGGTTATGGTTAGGGTTATTGTTTACGGTTAGGGTTAGGGTTAAGGTTAGGGATTAGGGTTTAGGTAGGGTTAGAGTTAGGGTTAGTGTTAGGATTAGGGTAGGGTTAGGGTTAGATAGGTTTAGGGTTAGTGTTAGAAGAGTTAGTGTTAGGATTAGGGTTATGGTTGGGTTGTGTTAGGTTTAGGGATAAGGATAGGTTTAGGTGTAGGGGTAGATTTAGGGTTAGGGTTAAAGTTAGGGTCAGGGTTAGGGTTATGGTTATGGGTTATGGTTAGGGTTTAGGGTTAAGATTAGGGATAGGGTTAGTGTTAATTTTAGGGTTAGTGTTAGGGTTGGGGTTAGGGTTAGGATTAGGTTTAGGGTTCGTGTTATGGTTTGGGTTAGTGTTAGGGTTAGCGTTAGGGTGAGGTTGGGGTTTGGTTAGGGTTAGGGGTAGGGTAAGGGTAGGTGTACGTGTTGCGGTTATGCTTAGGTTTAGGATTAGGGTATGTTTAGGTTTGGGGCTAGGGTTAGAATAGGGTTTGGATTAGGTTAGGTTAGGGTATGGTTAGGGTTAGGGTTGGGGTTGGGGTTATGGTTAGGGTTAGGGTTTAGGTTTAGGGTTAGGTTTGGGTTATGGTTAGGGTTAAGGTTAGTGTTTAGGGTTAGGGTCGCGTTAGGGATTAGGGTTTAGTGATAGGGTTTGGGGTTAGTGTTAGGATTAGGGGTAGTGTTAGGGTAAGGGGTAGGTTTAGGGTTAGGGTTAGATGAGTTAGGGTTAGGGTTAGGGTTGGGTTAGGGTTAGGGTTGGGGTTAGTGTTAGTGTTAGGGTTAGGGTCAGAATTTAGGGTTAGGGTTAGGGTTTAGGGTTACTGTTAGTGTTAGAGTTAGGGTTAGTGTTATGGTTGGGGGTGGGGTTAGCGTTAGGGTTAGGATTAGGTTTAGAGTTAGCGTTAGGTTGGATTAGGTTACAGTTAGGAATGCAGTTGGGGTTAGGGATAGGGTTGGGGTTAGGGTTAGGGTTATGGGTTGGGTTAAGTTTGGGTTATGGTTAGGGTTAGGGTTAGTGTTGCCAGGGTTAGGGATTAGGTTAGGGATTAGGGTTTAGAGATAGGGTTAGAGTTAGAAGTTAGTGTTAGTGTTAGGGTAAGCGTTAGGGTTGGGATAGGTTTAGGGTTAGTGTTAGACGAGTTAGGGTTAGGGTTAGGGTTATGGTTAGGGTTGTGTTTTAGGGGTTAGAGTTTAGGGTTGGGGTTTAGGGTTAGGGCTAGGGTTATGGTTAGGGTTAGGGTTGTTTTGGGTTTGTGTTAGTGTTAGGGTTAGTGTTAGGGTTGGGGTTAGGGTCAGGATTAGGTTTATTTTAGTGTTAATTTTGGGTTAGTGTTAGGTTTAGCGTTAGAGTGAGGGTTAGGGTTTGCTTAGGGTTAGGGTTAGGGGTAGGGGTAAGGGTAGGTGCATGTGTTGTGGGTAGGGATAGGTTTTGGGTTAGGGTAAGTTTAGGTTTAGGAGCTGAGGTTAGAATAGGGTGTGGGTTAGGTTAGGGGATTAGGGGGCTATGGTTAGGGTTAGTGTTGGGGTTGGGGTTACAGTTAGGGTTAGGGTTAGGTTTAGGGACAGGTTTGGGTTATGGTTAGGGTTAGGTGAGTTTTTAGGGTTAGGGTCATCGTTAGGGATTAGGGTTTAGTGATAAGTTTAGGGTTAGGGTTAGTGTTAGGATTAGGGGTAGTGTTAGGGTAAGGGGTAGGTTTAGGGTTAGGGTTAGACAAGTTGGGTTAGGTTTTGGTTGGGTTAGGGTTAGGGTAGAAGAGTTAGGGTTAGGGTTAGTGTTTAGGTTAGGGTTAGGGTTAGGGATTAGGGTTTAGGGATTGGGTTAGGGTTAGGGTTAGGGTTAGTGGTAGGGGTAGGGTATGTGTTGGATTTAGGGTTAGGTTTAGGGTTAGGGTTACGGTTAGGTTTCAGGGTTTAAGATAGGGTTAGGTTTAGTGTTTAGAGTTAGGGTTATGGTTGGTGTTTTGGCTTAGGGTTGGGGTTAGGGTTAGGGTTAGTGTTAGTGTTAGGGTTAGGGTTAGAATTTTGGGTTAGGGTTAGGGTTTGGGGGTTAGTGTTAGGGTTAGGGTTACTGTTAGGGTTAAGGTTAGAATTTAGGGATTAGTTTTATGATTAGGGTTTAGGGTGGGTTAGGGTTAGTGTTGGGGTTGGGGTTAAGTTTAGGGTTAGAGTTGGGTTTAGGTTTAGGGTTAGGGTTGTTTTAGTGTTAGGAGGGTTGGTGTTATTGGGGTGGGGTTAAAGTGGGGTTGGTGTTAGGCTTAGGATTAGGGTTGGGGGTAAGGTTGGGTTGGTGGGGGTGCAGTTAGGGTTTGGGATGGGGTTGGGGTTAGGGGGGTTATGGGTTGGGTTAGGTTTGAGTTAGGTTTGGTTAGGTTTAGGGTTAGTGTTTACAGTTAGTGTTGGGATTAAGATTAGAGATTAGGGTTAGGGTTAGGGTTAGGGTTAGGGATAGGGTGAGGGGTAGGGGTAGGTTTAGGGTTAGTGTTAGACGAATTAGAGTTAAGGTTAGGGTTATGGTTAGGGTTACAGATAGGGTCATGGTTAGGGTTTAGGGTTTGCTAGAGTTAGGGTTAATATTGAGTGTTGGGGTTGAGTGTTGAGGTTGAGGTTAGGGGTTAGGGTTAGGATTCGGTTTAGGGTTAGTGTTAGGATTAGCGTTGGGGTTACAGTTGGTGTTTGGTTAGGGTTAGGGTTGAGTGTAGGGTAGGTGGGTATATGTGTTGCGGTTAGGGTTAGGTTTTGGGTTAGGGTAGGTTTAGGTTTGGGGCTAGGGTTGAGAATAGGGTTGGGGTTGGATTACTTTGGGTATGGTTAAGTTTAGGGTTGGAGCCGGGCTTACACCGTTAGGATTAGGGTGGATGAGGGTTGGGTTGGTTGCCAGGTTGGGGTTAGTGTTAGTGTTTGGGTTTAGGGTCAACGTTACTCCCGGTTGGGGTCTAGTGAGGATTAGGGTGGCGTTAGTGTTGGATCAGGTGGGGGTTGGGTTAAAGGGTAGGTTTAGGAGTGGGGTTGAGCGAAGTTGGGGTTAGGTTTAGGGTAGTGTTGGAGTTAGGGGTGAAGAGTTGGGGTTAGTGGTTAGGGTTAAGGTTAATGTTTGGGGTTGGGTTTAGGGTTAGTGTTGGGGTTAGCATTAGGGTTGGGTTAGGATTTGGTTAGGGTTAGGGGGTAGGGGTAAGGGTAGGGGGTATGTGTTGGGTCAGGGTTATGGTTTGGTTATGGTTGGGGTTAGTTTGGGGTTAGGGTTTGGGGTTTGGGTTAGGGTGAAGGTTAGGGAGTAGAGTTGGGCTTGAGACAGGTTGGGCTTGGGGAGCTGTGCTGGGGCTATGGCTGGGAAGTCAAGCTAGTGTTGGGGTTAGGTTGGGGTTCGGTTTGGGGTTGGGGTGGGTTTTAGAGTTGGGGTTAGGGTTAGGGTTGGGGTTAGTGTTGGGGTTTGGGTGAGTGTTGGGGTTGGGGTTTAGAGTTAGGGTTGGGGGTAGGGTTAGTGTTAGTGTTAGGGTTACCATAGGTTTGGGGTTAGGGTTCCATTGGGGTTATAGTTAGGGTTAAGTTTGGGGTTATGGTTAGGGTTAGGGTTAGTTTAGGGTTGGGGTTTAGTGTTGGGGTTATGGCTTTGTTAAGTTAGGGGTTGAGGTTATGGTTAAGTTAAAGTTATGATTTGGTTCAGAGTGGGGGTTAGGGTTGGGGTTAGGGTTGGGGTTAGGGTTTAGTGATGGTTAGTGGGGTTAGGGGGCTGGTGGGGTAGGGGAATATGTTGGGTTACGGTTAGGGTTAGGATGAGGTTGTGTTGAGTGTTAGGATTAGGGTTTAGGGTTAGGGTTCGAGTTTAGGGTTAGGTTAGGTTTAGGATTAGGGTTAGTGTTAGTGTTAGGTATGAGGTTAGGGTTGGGTTTAGGTTATAGTTTGGGGTTAGTGTTGATGTTAGGTTTAAGTTAAGTGTTAGGGTGGGATTTAGGTTTAGGTTTGGGGTTGGGGTTAACGATGGGGTGGGGTTAGTCATTGCTGTTAAGGTTGGGTTTAGAAAGGGTTTAGATTGGGGTTGGGGTTAGAATGGTGTTGGGTTTAGGGATGAGTTGGTGTTGGGGTACCGTTAGGGTTAGGGTTGGGTTTGGGGTTGGGGTTATGGTTAGGGTTACAGGATTAGGTTTGGGCTGTGGTTTGGAGGCCCAGGAGTTAGGAGTTAGGGATTTGGGTTAGGAATGAAGTTTAAGGAGTTGATGTTAGGTGGGGTTTGAGGTTGGGGTTAATGTTACGGTTGGGGGTTTAGGTTTAGGTGATGCAGTTAGGGTTAGGGATAGGGTTGTGGTTGGGGTTTGGTGTTAGCATTGGTTTGTCAGGGTTGGGATTTGGGGTTCAAGGATAGTGATTTGTTGATAGGTTTGGCTTAGGTTTGGGGTTAGGTTTTAGTGTTAGTGTCAGGGTGAGGATTAGGTGTAGGTTGGGGTTTTGGTTAGGAATTAGGGTGAGAGTTAAGCTTGGGATTTAGTGGTTAGTGTTAGTTTACATTGGTTTACAGTTAGTGTTTGGGTTAGGGTTAATGTTAGGGTTAGGGGGGTTTAGGTTGAGGTTTGAGACTAGGGTTGGGTGGTAGTGTGGGTTTAGTCTTAGGGTTATGGTTAATGTTTAGTGATTAGGGTTAGAGTTGGGTTGGGTATGGGATTGTGTTTGGGTTGGGGGTGGGGTTGGTGGGGTTTGGTTGATAGTTGGTTTGGGGTTAGGTTTAGTTTAATGTTAGGGTTGGGTTTTGGTTTCAGGGTCTAGAGTTAGTGTTTTGGGTAGATTTGGTAAGGGTTTAAGTTAGGGTTAGAGTAGAGATTTCAGGTCCGGTTAGGATTAGGGTTTGGTTTTGGGGTTAGGGTTGGGTTCGGGTTAGCATTACCAGTAGGTTTAGTCTTAGAAGGTTTGGTTAGGGTTAGCATTGGGAATATGGTTAGAGTTTGGTTTGATATTAGGGTTAGGTTAGGTTAGGTTTGGGTTGGGGTTGAGATAAGTTTAAGGATAGGGTTAGTGTTGTGTTAGGGTTGGTGCTAGGATTGAGGTTAGGGTTGGGTTTGGGATAGGTTGGGGATGTGGTTAGTGTTAGTGTTAGGGTTAGTGTTGGGGTTGGGGTTGGGCTAGGGTTAGTGTTAGGGTTAGTAATAAGGTTAGGGTTGGGATTGGTTAGGGTTAGGGGTAGGGTGGGTAATTTTAAGGGTATGTGTTGGGGTTAGGGGGTGGGTTAGTGTTAGGGTTGGGTTAGGGTTAGGGTTAGTTTAGGGTTAGGATTTAGCATTTAAGGTTAGTGTTAAGGAGTGGCATGGGGTTTAGGGTTTAGGGTTGGGTTAGGATTTAAGTTAGGGTTATCGTTGGGGTTAGTGTTAGTGTTAGAGTTGTGGTTTGGTTTATGTTTAGGGTTAGGTATAGGGTTACAGTAGGTTAGGATTAGGGTTGACGTTGGTTTAGGGATAGAATTAGGGTTAGGGTTAGAGTACGGTTAGGGTTAGGTTAGAAGAGGTTTCGGTTTAGGGTTAGGGTTAGAATAGGGTTAGGGTTAGAGTTAGGTTACAGTTGGGGTACAGTTAGGGTTAGGTTTGGATTATCGTTAGGTTAGGGTTGTTGTTTACGGTTGGGGTTAGTGTTAGGATTAGCATTTAGGGATATGGTTAGGGTTAGGGTTACTGTTAGGATTATGAGTAGGTTTAGGGTTAGGGGGTTATGGTTAGGGTTAGGGTTATGGGTTAGGGGTTGAGGTTGGGGTTATAGTTTAGGTTAGGGTTACTGTTATGGTTGGGTTTGGTATTAGGGTTTAGGGATACAGTTAGGGTTAGGGTTAGTGTTAGGATTAGGAGTAGGGTTAGGGTTAATGTTGGGTTTAGGGGTTAGGGTTAGGGTTAGTGTTAGGGGTTGGGTTGGGGTTTGGTTACCGGGTAGGGGTAGGTGTAGGTTGTGGTATTACATTGGGGTTACGGTTGGGATTTGGGTTAGGATTGGGTTGGGGTTGGTTTCGGGGTTGGGTTTTGGGGTTTGGGGTTGGGTTGGGGTAGGGGTAGGTTGGGCCCTAGGGATGGGTTTCAGCATGGGGGCTAGTGCTAGGGCTCTGGCTAGGAGCTAGGCTGGGTGGAGTTAGGGGTTAGGGGTTAGGGGTTTGGGGTTAGGGTTAGGGTTAGTTTTACAGAGTTATGGTTAGGGTTGGATTTAGTGTTGCGGTTATGGTTACGGTTATGGTTAGGGTTTAGGGTTAGGGTTAGGGATGGGATTAGTGTTGGTTTTAGGGTTAGTGTTAGGGTTGGGGTTGGGGTTATGGTTGAGTTAGGGGTAGGGGTAGGGGTAAGGGTAGGTGTATGAGTTGCGGTTGGGGTTAGGTTTTGGGTTAGAGTAGGTTTAGGTTTAGGGCTAGGGATAGAATAGGGATAGGGTTAGCTTATTGTAGGGTATGGTTAGGGATAGGTTTAGGGGTTAGGTTTGGGTTATGGTTGGGGTTAGGGTTAGTGTTTAGGTTTAGGGTCAGCGTTGGGGATTAGAGTTTAGTGATATGGTTAGGGGTTAGGGGTTAGTGTTAGGATTAGGGGTAGGGGTTAGGTTAGGGGTAGGTTTAGGGTTGGGGTTAGAAGAGTTGGGGTTGGGGTTTGAGTTGGTTTAGGGTTGGGTTGGGGTTAGGGTTAGAAGAGTTGGGGTTAGGGTTAGGGTTAGAGGAGTTAGGGGTTGGGGTTGGGGTTGGTGTTTAGGGTTAGGGTTGGGGTTAGGGATTAGGGTTTAGGGATTGGGTTGGGGGTTAGGTTAGGGGTTAGGCGTAGGTGTAGAGTATGGGTTGGAGTTAGGTTTAGGTTGGGGTTAGCGTTAGGGGTTAGTGTTTATGGTTAGTGTTAGGGTTACTGATTAGGGGTTGGGATTCGGTTTAGGATTAGGGTTAGAGTAGGGTTGGGGTTAGGGTTAGGTTAGGGTTGGGGTTGGGGTTGGTGTTGAGTTTGGGGTTAAGGTTTGGTTAGGTTTGGGGATAGGGGTAAGGGTGGGGGTATGGGTTGGGTTAGGTTGGGATTTGGGTTGGGGTTGGATTAGGGTTTGGATTAGTAATAAGGTTTGGGGTTGGGGTTGGGGTAGGGGTGGGGTTGGGCCCCTAAGGATAGGGTTAGGACTAGGGCTAGTGCTGGGTCTATGACTATGGCTAGGCTCAGGTTGGGGTTGGGGTTAGGGTTTGGCGTTTGGGTTGGGGTTCGGGTTAGTGTTGAGTGTTAGGGTTGGGGTTAGGGTTTCGGGTTGGGGTTAGGGTTGGGGCTGGATTGCAGTTGGGGTCAGGGGTTGGGGTTGGGGGTTGGGTTGGGGGTTGGGAAAGGTTTGGGCTTAGATAGGTGTTGGGTTAAAGTTGGGGTTAGGGTTGGCGTTGGGCCTGGGGCTGGGGGTTGGGGGTTGGGGTTGGGGTAGACTTAGGAGTTGGGGTTGGTGTTTGGTGTTGGGGTTAAGTTGGGGTTGGGGTTTAGGGTTTGGGAATAGGATTGGGGTTGGGGGTTGGGTTTAGGTTTGGGCTAGGTATGGTTTGAGGCTGGAGCTGGTGCTGTGGCTAGGGGCTAGGGGTTAGGGGTTGGGTTTAGGTTGGGGTTGGGGTTATGGTTTGGGGTTAGCGTTGGGGTTAGGATTAGTGTCTGGTTAGGGTAGGGTTGGCTTTGGGCTTAATTTTGGTGTTAGGTTTAGCATTGCTATTAAGTTTGGGTTGAGAGGATTAGGTTTGGGGTTGGGGTTGGATGAGGTTAGGGCTGGGGTTGGGGGTAGGTTTGGGGTGTGGTAGTGTTATGGTTAGGGTTAGTGTTAGGGTCAGGTTGGGGTTAAGGTAAGGGTTAGTGTTTAGTTTAGTGTTGGGTTAGTGTTACGGTTGGGTTTAGGCATAGGCCAGGGGTAGTGGTAGGGTTATGGTTTGTGGTTAAGTTTAGGGTTAGGGTTAGGGTAGGGCTAGGGTTAGGTGTAGGGATAGGGTTAAGTGCGGGTAGGTTTGATGAGTTATGGTTGGGGATGATGTTAGGTTTATTGTTATGTTTAGGTTTAGAGTTAATGTTGGGTTTAGGGTTTGGGTTACAGTTAGGGATAGGGGGGTTAGGGGGGTTGGGGTTAGGTTTGAGTTTAGGTAGGGTTTAAGGGTTAGTGCTAGGGTTTGTTGGGGTTAGGGGTTAGTGTTGGTTACAGGTTACGGTTATGGTTGGTGTTCGGTGTAGGGGGTAGTGGGAGTGGAATGGGTTGGGTTAAGGTTATGGTTGGTTTGTTGTTGTGGGTTGGGGTTAGTGTTGGTGTTTGGGGTGGGTGTGTTAGGGTTTGGGGTTTAGTGATAGAGTTAGGGTAGGGATTGGGTTATGGTTAGGGTTACTGTTAGAGTTGGGTTAGCGTTACAGTCAAGGTTATGGTTTAATGTTTAGGGTTAGGGTTAGGGTTAGGGTTTAGGTTGGGTATGTGGGTCAGGTTTAGGGTTAGGGTTTAGGGTAGGGGGGTAGGGGTAGCGGTATGTGTTCATGTTTGGGTTAGGGTTAGGGGTTGGGGGTTGTGTTAGGGTTGGGGTTAGCGTTCAGGGTTTAGGATTAGTGTTAGAATAGAGTTAGGGGTTAGGCCAGGGACAGGGTTAAGCCTAGGGTTAGTGCTAGTAGTATGGCAAGGGTTAGCGTTAGTGTCGGTTAGGGATAGCGTGGCGGTTGGGATTGGGAATAGGATTAGGGTTAAGGTTAGGGTTGGGTTGGGTACAGTTAGGGTTAGGGTCAGGGTTTCAGTTTAGGTAGGGTTAGAATAGTGTTGGGTTAATTAGGTTGGGTACGGTAGGTAGGGATGAGTGGGGTTAGGGTTACTTTGGGGGGGTTTGGTTCAGATTAGGTTGGGTTATTGTTAGGAGTAGGTTAGTGGTAGTATGGGTTGGGGGTTTGGGTTGGGGTTAGGGTTAGTTTGGGGTAATGGTTAGGGTTACGGTTAGCATTAGGTTAGGGATAGGGTTGTTGGGGTGGGGGTAGGGGTTGGGTAAGGGTG
Source organism: Nanger dama (assembly GCA_917880005.1). NCBI lineage: Eukaryota > Metazoa > Chordata > Mammalia > Artiodactyla > Bovidae > Nanger > Nanger dama. Next base: position 10,439 of record CAKJTW010000786.1, read on the forward strand.
GGATTAGGGGTTGGTATAGGTTTAGGGTTGGGATTAAGGTTTAGGGATAGGATTAGGGTTAGGTTAAGGTTAGGGTTAGGTTGGGGATGGGGTTGGGGTTAGGGTTAGTGTTAGGGTTAGCATTACTCTTATGGTTGGGGTTTGAAGACGTTTCAGTTTGAGGTAGGTTTAGGGTTAGGTTTAGGGTTGGCTTGGGTTGGGTTAATGTTGGGTTATGGTTGGGTTGGGGTTAGTGTTTGGGGTTAGGTTAAGGATAGGGTTGGGGTTAGGGTTAGGCAGTTTGGTATTAGGGGTAGGGTTGGGGTTGTGATTAGAGGCAGAGTTAGGGTTAAGTTGGTTGGGGTTAGGGGTTAGGGTTAGGGTTAGGGTTTGGGTTAGTGATCGGATAGGGTTAGGGTTAGGAGCTAGAGGCTATGTTTAGTGCTAGGCTGGGATATTTTTAGGGGTAGGCTAAGTCTGGGCTAGGTTAGGGTTAGGAGTAAGTAGGGTTAGGAGTTGTAGTTAGTGTAAAGGTTATGGTTATGGTTAGGCTTTGGATAGGGGTGGGTTAGAGTTATTGTTTAGTGTTAGTGTTGGGGTTTGGGGTTTAGGGATATGGTTAGGGTTAGGGTTAGGGTTAAGGGAGGAATAGGGTTGGGGTTGTGTTTGGGGTTTGGGTTGGGTTAGAGTTAATTTTATTATTACGGTTTTGGGTTTAAGTTAGAGTTAGGGTTGGGGTTGGGTATAGGGTAGGGTTAGGAGTTATGTTTTAGGTTAGGGTGAGGGTTAGGTTTGGGGATGAGGGATTAGGGATTAAGTTTATTGTTGGGGTTATGGTTAGGGCTAAGCATGGGGTTGGGACTAGGGCTGGTTCTAGGAGCTGGGGTTAGGTTGGGGAAAGGGGTTAGGGTTAGTGATTAGTGTTATGGTTGAGTTGGGGTTTAGGGTAGGGATAGTGTTGGGGGTTAGGGTTAGGGTTAGGATTAGGGATAGATTTGGGGTTAGGGGTTAGGTTTAGGAATTGGGGTTAGGGTCAGGGGTTGGGGTTTGGGGTTAGGGTTGGGGTTAGGAAGGGTTTAGGGGTTAGAATAGGTGTTGGGGTTAAAGTTGGGGTTAGGGTTAGAGTTAGTCCTGGGGCTGGGGTTAGGATTGGGGTTGGGGTGACTTGGGGTTAGGGTTAGTGTTTAGTGTTGGGGTTAAGTTTAGGGTTTGGTTTTAGGGTTTGGGAATAGGATTGGGGTTGGGGTTGGGTTTGGGTTTAGGGCTAGGTATAGTTTGGGGGCTAGAGCTGAGCTATGCTAGAGCTAGGACTCAAGTTATGGTTAGGTTTAGGATTGGGGTTTGGGGCTGGGATTGGGGTTATGGTTTTGGGGTTAGCGTTAGGGTTAGGTTTGAGTGTCTGGTAAGGGTAGGGTTGGCGTTGGGGTTAATTTTTGGGGTTAGGTTTGGCGTTACTATTAAGTTCAGGGTTAGAAGAGGGTTAGGTTTAGGGTTAGGGTTACAATAGGGTTAGGGGTAGGGGTAGGGGTAGGTTTAAGGGTTGTGGTTAGTGTTATGGTTAGGGGTTAGTGTTAGGGTCGGGTTAGGGTTAGGTAGGTTTAGTGTTTAGTGTTAAAGTTAGGGTTAGCGTTACGGTTTAGGGGTTTAGGGATAGGGTTAGGGGTAGGGGGTAGGGTTAGGGTTGTGGTTAAGTTTAGGGTTAGGGTTAGAGTTGGGGTTAGGGTTATTGGTAGGGATAGGGTTAGGGGTAGGGGTAGGTTTAGACGAGTTAGGGTTAGGGTTAGGGTTAGGGATAGTGTTAGGTTTACGGTTATGTTTAGGGTTAGAGTTGGGGGTTACGGTTAGGGGTTAGGGGTTACAGTTAGGGTTAGGGTTAGGGTTAGGGGTTAGGGTTAGGGTTGGGGTTTAGGAATGGTTTAGGGGTTAGTGTTAGGGTTAGAGTTAGGGTTAGGGTTAGTGTTAGGTTAGGGGTTACGGTTATGGTTAGGGTTTGGGGTAGGGGGATGGGTTGGAGTTAGCGTTACGGTGAGTTTTATTGTTGTGTGAGGATTAGGGTTAGTGTTAGTGTTTAGGGTTAGGGGTTGGTATTAGGGTTTAGTGTTTAGTGATAGGGTTAGGGTAAGGGATAGGGTTAAGGTTAGGGTTAGGGTTAGGGAGTTGGGTCAGGGTTACGGTTTAAGTTTTAGGGTTAGGGTTAGGGTTTAGGGTTAGGGTATAGGTCAGGTTTGGGGTTAGGATTTAGGAGTTAGGGGGTAGGGGTTGTGGTATGTGTTGGGGTTTGGGTTTGGGTTAGGGTTAGGGTTAGGGTTTAGGGTTTAGTGTTGGGGTTAAGAGTAGGGTTAGGGTTAGGCCGAGGGATGGGGTTAGGCCTGGGTCTGGTGATAGTGCTAAGGCTAGGGTTGGGGTTAGTGTTTGGGTACAGTTAGGGTAGGGCTGGGGTTGGGGTTAGGGATAGGATTGGGGTTAGGTTAAGGGTTAGGCTTGGGTACAGTTACGGTTAGGGTCAGAAGAGGTTTCGGTTTAGGGTTCGTGTTAGAATAGAGTTAGGGTTAGGTTAGGGTTAGGATTAGGGTGCAGTTAGGTGTAGTGTTGGAGTTGAGGTTAGGGTTAGCTTTGGGGTTTAGGGGTTGGGATTTGGTTCAGGGTTAGGTTTAAGTTAGGGTTAGGGGGTAGGGTTAGTGGTAGGAGTATGGGTTTGGGTTTGGGGTAAGGTTAGGGTTAGGGTTGGGTTTGGGGTAATGGTTAGTGTTACAGTTAGCATTAGGGTTACGGTTAGGGTTGGGTTGGGGGTAGGGGTATGGGTAGGGGTAGGTGTTAGGATTAGGGTTGGGTTTGGGTTCGGTTTATGGTTGGGGTAGGTACAGGTTTATGGTTGGGGTTCGGGTTAGGGATAGGATTAGGGTTGGGGTTAGGTTTGGGGTTAGGGTTAGATTACGGTTGGGGTTGGGGTCAAAGACTTTCGGTTTAGGGTTAGGGTTAGAAAGGCTTAGAGATAGGGTTAGGGTTGAGGGTGCGGTTAGGATTAGGGCTGGGGTTGCGGTTGGGGGTTGGGGTTGGGATTAGGGTTAGCATTGCTCTTGGGTTTGGGGTTACAGGGGTTTCGGTTTGGGGTTAGATTGGGGGCTTAGGGTTAGGGGGTTGGGCTTGGGGTTACAGTTGGGTTGGGTTTAGATTTTAGGGTTAGGGGTAGGGGTAGCAGTATCTGTTGGGTTTTGGGTTTGGGTTAGGGTTGGGTTAGGGGTTACCGTTATGGTTTATGGTTAGGGTTAGGGTTAGTGTTAGTGTTAGAGTTGGGGTTAGTGTTAGGTTGGGGTAGGGGTTGGCGTTAGGGTTAGGGTTGGGTTAGGTTTGGGGTTGTTTTACGGTTGGGTGTAGGGGGTAGGGGTAACAGTAAGGGTATGGGTTAGGGTTGGGGTTGGGGTTAGCATTACTCTTGGGGTTAGGGTTAAACTTTCTTTTGGGGTGAGGTTTAAAGTTGCGGTTTGGGGGTTGGGCTGAGGGTTAGGGTTAGGGGTCGGGTTATAGTTACGGTTGGTATTGGGTTTGGGGTTTAGGAGTAGGTTTAAGTTTAGTGTTGGGGGTTGGGTTTAGGGATAGGATTGGGGTTAGTGTTACAGTTGGGGTTGGGGTTAGTTGAGGATTAGGTTTGGGGTTATGGTTGCCATAGCATTGGGGTTAGTGTTGGGGTTGGGGGTACAGTTAGTGTTGGGGTTGGGGGTGAGGGTTGGGTTGGGGTTGTGGATTGGGGTTAGGGTTGGGGTTATGGGTTAGTGTTGGGGTTAGGGGTGGGTTAGGTTAGAAAGTTACGGTTATGGTTAGGTTCGGGTAGGGGTAGGGGTAGAGAATGGGTTGGGTTTAGGTTTACAGTTAGTTTTATTGTTGTCTAGGAGTGGGGTTGGTGTTGGTGTTTGGGGTTAGGGTAAGTGTTGGGGTTTAGGGTTTAGTGATGAAGTTAGGGTGGGGGATAAAGTTAGGGTTGGGGGGTTGGGGTTAGGGTTGGGTTGGGGTTAGGGTTGGGGTTATGGTTTAAGGTTTAGGGTTAGGGTTAGGGTTTGGGGTTAGGGTTTCGGTCCAGGTTTAGGGTTAGGGGGTTGGGTTCAGGGTTAGTGGTATCTGTATGTGTTGGGGTTTGGGTTAGGGTTAGGGGTTAGGGTTGGGTTATAGTTGGAGAGTTGGGTTTCAAAGTTTTAGATACTGTTAGTGTTTAGGGTTAGGGTTACGGTTAGGGTTTAGGCTTGGGGTTAGTGTTAGGGTTAGTGTTAGTGTTAGGGTTGGGGTTACAGTTTAGGTTTAGGGTTGGGTTTTTAGGGTTAGGGTTAGCGTTGGGGTTAGTGTTGGTGTTAGGTTAGGGTTAGTGTTGGGGTTGGGGTGGGGTTAACGTTCGGGGTTAGGGTTAGGGTTAGAGTTAGGGATAGGGTTGGAGTTAGGTTACAGTTAGGGTATGGTTGGATTAGGGTTAGATATGGGTTATGGTAGGGTTAGGGTTAGTGTTTACGGTTAGGGTTAGGAGTTAGGTTTGTGGATTAGGGTTTGGGGTTAGGTTAAGGCTAGGGTTATGGTTAGGATTAAGGGTACGTTTAGGGTTAGGAATGCTTTAGGGTTAGTGTTAGAGGGTTAGGGTTGGGGTTCGGGCTAGGGTTATGGTTAGGATTGTGTTTGGGTTAGGGATAGGGGTAGGGTTAGGGGTAGGTGTGAGGTTTATGGTTTGGGTTAGACGAGTTATGGTTGGGGTTGGGGTTACAGTTAGGGTTATGGTTGGGGTTTAGGGTTGGGGTTAGGGATAGGGTTAGTTTTGGGGTTAGTGTTAGGGTTGGGGTTGGGGTTAGGATTGGGTTTGGGGTTAATGTAATGTTTGGGTTAGTGTTAGATTTAGCATTGGGGTTAGGGTTAGGCTTTGGTTAGGGTTGGGATAGGGGGTAGGGGGGAGGGTAAGTGTATGTGTTGCGGTTGGGGTTGGGTGTTGGTTTAGGGCAGGTTTAGGTTTGGGGCTGGGGTTAAAATAGAGTTGGGGTTGGGGTTAGTGTTGGGGTTGGGGTAGGGTTAGGGGTAGGGGGTGGGGTGTGGGGGTGTGGGTAGCGGTTGGGGTTGGGTTTGGTTTAGGTTTCGGTAGGGTTGGGGTTAATTTTAGGCTTAGAGTTTAGGGTTTGGGTTTGGGGTTAGGGTAGGGGTCGGGTTAGACCTAGGGATGGGGTTGGGACGACGGCTAGTGCTGAGGGGTAGGGCTGGGGCTAGACTAGGGTTAGGATTATTGTTGGGTTAGGGTTGGGGTTGGGGTTTGGGGTTGGGGATAGGGTTAGTGCTGGGGTTGGGGTTAGTGTTGGGGGTTGGGTTTGGGAGGTTAGGATTAGGTTTGGGGTTGGGGTTGGGGTTGGTGTTAGGGTTAGCGTTAGGGTTAGCGTTAGGGTTTGGTTGGGGTTGGGGGTGGGGGTAAGTGTAGGGGTATGGGGTTGGGGTGGGGTTATGGTTTGTAAGGTTGGGTTAGGGTTGAAGTTGGGTTTAGGGTTGGGGTTTTGGTTTAGGGTTAGGGTTAGAGGCCAAGGTTAGGATTAGGCTTAAGGATAGGGTTGGGCCTAGGGCTGGTGCTAGTGATATGGCTAGAGTCAGGCTAGGGTTAGGGTTAGGTTTGGGTTTAGGGTTAGGGTTAGGTATAGGGTTAGTGTTAGTGTTGGGGTTAATATTAGGGTTTGGGTTACGGTTGGGTTTGGGGTTATGGTTAAGGTTAGGGTTAAGTTTAGGTTAGTGTTGGGGTTAGGGTTTAGTGTTAGGTTGTGGCTTTGTTAAGGTGGGGGTTAGGGGTTATGGTTAGGTTGGGGGTTACGGTTCGGGTTCAGGGTAGGAGTAGGGGAATGGGTTGGGTTAGGGATTGGGGTTAGGGGTTCATGGTTTAGGGATAGGGTTAGTGTTGGGGTTGGGGCTGGGAGGGGTTGGGGGCTGGGGTTGGGGCTGGGGCTAGGGTTGGTGTGGGGTGGGGTTCAGTGTTAGGGTTTGGTTACCTTTGGGGTTGGGTTACGTTGGGGTTGGGGTTGGGGTTTGGCATAGGGTTGGGGTTAGAGTTGGTTGTTGGGGTTAGGGTTACGGTTGGGTTTGGGTTACGGTTGGGGTTAGGGTTAGTGTTTGGGTTTGGGGTTGGGGGTTAGGGATTAGGGTTTAGGGACAGGGTTGAGGGTTGAGGATTAGGGGATAGGGGTAGTGGTAGAGTATGGGTTTGAGTTAGGTTAGGGGTTAGGATAGGGGTTAATGTTGGTGTTAGGATTAGGGTTTGGGGTTGGGGGTTCGGGTTGGGGTTATGGTTAGGTTTGCGGGGGCTGGTGGGGTTAGGGATTGGGGTTTGGGATGGGGTTGGGGTTGCGGTTGGTGGTTGGTGTTAGGGTTAGTATTGGTTTTGTGTTATGGTTACTGTTAGGTTAGTGTTTAGTGTTGGGGTTGGGGTTGGGTTACGGTATAGGAAATGGATTAGGGGTTAGGATTGGGGATAGGTGTAGGGGCAGGTGTATGGGTTGGACTTAGTATTAGGTTTAGGATTGGTTTAGGGTTAGTTTTGGGGTTGGGGTTAGGGATTACGGTATAGGAAATGGGTTGGGGGGGTTGGGTGATAGGTGTGGGGGTAGGTTTATGGGTTGGACTTAGGTTTGGGTTTAGGATTGGTTTGGGGTTGGTTTAGGGGGTTGGGTTTGGGGATAGGGTTGGGGTGAGGTTGGGGTTGGGGTTGGGGGTGGGGGTTAGGTTTTGGGGTTGGGGGTGGGAGTGTTAGGGATGGGGTTGGTGCTGGTGGTAGGGTTAGTGTTGGGGTTGGGGGTTGGGGGTTGGGATTAAGTTTTGTGTTAGGGTTGGGATTGGGGTTAGTGTTGGGGGTTAGCGTTTGGGGTTAGGTTGGTTTGGTTAGGGGTTGGGGCCAGGGGTTAGTGTTGGGGTTGGGGTTAATGTTGGGGTTGGGGTTAGGGGTTAGGGTTAGGATTAGGTTTGGGGTTAGTGTTAAGGTTAGCATTGGGGTTGGGGTTGGGGTTTGATTACGGTTGGAGGTGTGGGGCAGCAGGGTAGGTAGGGGTATGGGTTGGGGGTTGGGTTTGGGGTTAGGATTGGGTTGGGGTTGGGGTTAGTTGGGGTTGGGGTTTGGGTTTGGGGTTGGGGTTGGGGTGTAGGGTGGGTTAGGCCTAAGGATGCTGTTAAGCCTAGGGCTGAATGCTGGAAGCTGGAGCACAGGAGGAAGCTAATACAGAGAATTTGTGGGTAGGGTAAGGGTGGAGTTGGTAGGTTTTAGATATAGTTGGAGTTGGGATACTGTTGGTGTTGGAGTTAGGTTTGGGGTTATAGTAGAGATTTAGGTTTGGATTTGGGGTTGGGGTTAGGGATATGATTAGGGTTGGCGTTACTGATAGGGATAGGGTTAGGGGTTTGGGTTTGGGGTTGGGGTTGGAATGGGGTTAGGGTTGGGGTTGGAATAGGGCACGGTTGGGGGCAGTGTTGGGGTTGGGGGTTGGTGTTGGTGTTGGGGTTAGGGGTTGAGTGTTGGGATTAGGTTTGGTTTATGGTTGGGGTTAGGGTTTCTGTTTGGTGTTACGGTTGGGGTTGAATTATTGGGGTTTAAAGGGAAGGGTTAGGGTTAGATTTTAAGCTTATAAGGTTAGGTTAGTGTTAGGTTGTACTTAGGGTTAGGATTGGGGTTCGTTAGGGTTGGGGTAGGGGTAGGGGGTAGGTTAGGTGTATGGTTTGGGGTTGGGGTT